>JAOTAV010085659.1:0-11976 GCA_026546445.1 Cyclargus thomasi | reverse complement strand
TAATCCTGCATCGCGCTATCGAAGTTTTCGAAACACGGCAGTATATATACGACAGCTGAAATGTATCACGTGGGTTTCGACCTGACCGGGCATAACACCTCTCTCGGTCGGAAGATCTTCCTTTGGGGCTACCACGCAAATTCCCACAAATGTAAAAGTGTGTCTGTCTGTTACCTCTTCACGTCTATATCACTGAACCTTTTTCCCTGAATTCGGTATGTCCTCGGGACTCAAAGAATATCCATACTTTGAATGCCGAGGATACTTCAGGGCGAAAAATGCATAATTTCCATATAATAAACGTATTCTGATGAGGTTGCTGGCACAATCTTCTCGCACAGCTAGTTCCCGGTGGAAGGTCAACATGTAGACATTCTGAAAACATTTGTTTCAAATTTACTCAGAGCAAATATATTTTTTTTATTTATTTATTCATAATTACCCAATAAACTAATCCTTACTAATATTATAAATGGGAAAGTGTGTTTGTTTGTCCTTCCTTCTCGCTCTAACGACGCAACTAATCGACTTAATATTTGGCATAGATTTAGCTGAAATTATGGAGAGTAAACATAGTAAACATAGGGTACTTTTGGTCTTGGAAAAACAGAACGATTTTTAAAAAAAAGGTATCTTTACCATTTTTTTTAACTCCACACGGGCAGAGCCGCGGGCGAAAGCCAGTTTGTATTTAAATTATAACATAACAGAAATTATTTTCTCATCTAATTACCGCGGCCTTGTGACGACCCTGCACCCGATACCGTCTCTTATGTCACATTCTCACGTATTGTCCCACGACCTCGGACACTGGCAACCCAGACTAGAGCATAAATGCTTAGACAACTCGCATTCGACAGGATCGAGCATAGCTGCTAAGACAAAATAGTCTGGTAAAATCATCAAGAAGGTTGAGATATAACCTCTGGACGGAGGACGACCTCTGTGGCTCAGTTGGTAAGCGCGTAGCTTATGTCGGGGATCGCGGGTTCGAATCCCGCCGACGGAGCAAAAAGTCTGGGTGTATTAAATGATGTGTATCATATAATAAAAATCTTAAATATGTGTATAGTATAAAAGTATTAAATATATTTACGTTTTCTGGTATCTGTAACACAAGTCCCTCGAGTACTTACCCGTGGGCAAGACTGACGTGGTGTGAAGCGTCCATAGATATTATTATTATTATATTATTATAATATTGCGAAGCGAGGTAAACACCTTAGATTTTGACATCATTTAAACATTTGATTTAAAATTATTTACTGCACTATCGAATAAAACTTGGGCACTGGGGCTATCCTTATTAATTACGTATTAATTTCAATATGAGTTTTGCGTTGTAAGTATACTATTTTGAGTGTATCTTGCATTTTAAGAAAGTAACATATAATCGAATCCACACGGTAAGTCTAGGTATATACCTAGACAGAATTTCGTATAAAATAAGGCCTTTTTAATAGAAAAATGTGTGATGTTGTACGAAATTCTGTGCCTCATTATTGTAATAAATATCTAAATTAAAAATACCGAGTGTCGAAATATACAATTGTATATATTTATGAAGCAGCACTAGTTTCGCATGGTATAATTTATATTTATACACATAATAATTTATTTAATGTTTATTACGATTTTTATTTCCACCATGATTTATTAGTTTAATTAAAAAGTAAATTATATGAATATAAAACATACATTTAATTAAAAATAACATTGAAAATAATATGGACTGAAATATGCATACGGTGTTAGGAAGTGCATGCACTGATTTGTTTTATTTTATTATAATTATTATTAATATATATTTGTATTTTCGTTTTATATAATTCTTGTGTGCGTGGGTTTGTCACTTAACTCCTCCCAAACATCTGGACCGATTATGATCGAATTTTGCGTACAGTATTCATCAGTTGAGAATTAGATTCATAATTTGGTCCACTGGAGGATTTTTTTTTTAATTTAAAAGTAGTTGTTGATCCATCTAAAAAATGGCGCCATCATCTGCTGAACTGCACTGTCACGTCAAATAGCAGCTACAAAAGTTCAAACATGATTCGCCAGATGCCGTTTTAATGGTCTAGACATTTTTAACCGACTTCCAAAAACGAGGAGGTTATATGTTCGGCTGTGGATATATTTTTTTTATGTATGTTCAACCATAGTACACTATTATTAACACTAGAAAGACCAACGCCGTCAATTTGACGGTTCTGCGATTTAATTCTTAAATATTTTATAAAAACTATATTTTAGTTCCTTTTCACATTTCATGACTTTTCCTTATTTGTTAGTGTTAGTTTAGAAACATTTTGGTACCCTTCTGGTATATGAGATATTTTAATAATACTTACTAAGACTGTAAGCCGTTAATGTGACGTGACGAGGAATAGTTAACAAAGTTTTCTATGGACACATATTAACGGTACTTGTGTTTTATGGGGGTTCTACACGGCGGGAACAAATACCACGCAAAGGTGATGATGCAATGCAATTTCAATCTTACGCCATGAACTGAAGGTGCATTTTAGATATTAATGTTGTAAATTGTCGTGTTCGACAAACCTTGTTGTCAAACACGACCTTGGTGCAGTCCAAATGGAACCCTCAGTTCATGGCGTAAGATTGAATTGAAGGTGCATCTTTGCACGTTATTGTTGTATATGATGTCCATCGAGTATATATTTTCAATCGTCCGCCATGAACTGAGGGTACAAATTGGAATGCATCAAAGTGCACCTTTGCGTGTTGTTTGTTCCCACCGTGTAGAACCCCCATTATTTAGAACTTGAATTTGAGTAAGTTGTCTTTTTTTTATCGGGCTCTGGCCCACCACACATTCCCAGCACTGCATCTCCCGTGTCGCCAGGATCGACAGCGGTATCCAACCACGAAAACCAGCAGATAGGGAGCCCGAGGGACTTGCTAAAGTGCCCTGGGACCCGCAACGGAATCAATCAGAAGAAGATAGAAGTAGGAAGTAGTAGAAGTTAGCTTGGCTAATTTATTCCTCGTTAATCATTTATAAATTAGCTTTAAGACACAATACTGTTATTCTCAACATATAGCTAATTTATTTACATTACACTTACTAGCACACTTTGGTTCTGTTTATGTTAGATGTTCGCAATTTCACTACTTTTCATATAGAAAAATATGTCGCAAAACCGTGATATACAACAAAATGTTATGTGGGATGATGAAGGTGGTGATGTCTTTTCTTTCTTTGAGACATTCTTTGTTAAAATCGTGGTACAGAAGGCAATTTGTATCACGATTTTCACAAACGTTGTAGCGGAGCTCGAAGCTGTTTATTCCTTCATCTGTCACCACCCAAGCAAGTTCCTCAGATATAGGTAAAATTATCATTTTAATTTGCCGAAGAGGAAGCTAAGGGTCCCGTAGATCATTTAGCTTTAACTTTTCTATGTGGGCGAAGAAAAAATAAAGATAATTATTTAGCAGTGGACGACCAAGGAAAAGTTGATGTTCAGCTAGAACATCTTCGGCGCCAGAATCCAACAACGATCATCGATATAACGGCAATAAGTAAACGAGACTATAAAAACTTTTATTTGAAAAAATTCAAGTTCTAAAATACTTTAATTAATGATTAAAAAATAAAGTTTCAATATTTTTATTTCATTTAATATAATACACTATTTATATGATGTTTCAGATTAATTCTATACTAGTGTCTTTGAAGGTATGGTATATAACACGTACCTCCTAATGTAAATTATTTATTAATACCCGCGGGAAGCCGGGCGGGCCTGTAGTAATCCATATTATTAATAGATAAGAAGTCACCTTATCTGGGACTAAAAGTATCTTTATACTTTTCAACATAATCTGTTCAGTGGCTTAGACATAATGAGGTAACAGACATACATACAAAAATAAATCAAACTTCAACCAGTAACAAATGATATTTAGTGTGTGATTATCGTGTCCTATCAAAATATTGGAGTGTGCGTAGCATTTTATTTATTCAAAATATGCAATAAAAAACCATATTTTAAAAAAATATTGATATTCCACGCTCGTCCTCCATATCAACGATAACTGGGAGAAATTTTATTCCTTTACATCTACGCGTCTTTCTTAAAATGGAGTATAAAGTTTGCGTATCATTGCGTTTATAACATTAGTATGGAAGCGTGTAGTTCATAGTTATTAAAATAATAATAACGTGTGACAGAACCCTAAAAAACTCATTTGGTACAATAAGCCTCGGTTCCAAATGACCTCGCCGGTATAAATTAGTCTGAATATGTTAATAAGTTTTTTGTAATTAGTTCTGGGAATCATTCAGTGCTGAATTCATAATCATCATCATCATCACTACAAACTATTATTTAAATAATTTTTGTCGGTGTAGGTGACCCGTTGGCTCCCTTCATAAAGAAACGAAGTCACGTATGTAGCAAAAAATCTAATAATAATTTAGCATAGCGTTAGACAGGGATCACCTTGTTGTACGTTATCTGATTCTGCGTCCTGTTATTGTCCGTCCGTCTGTACGTTGCATTTCAAACAGTGGAGGCCACCTTAAATATATATATATATAAATCTGCAATTCAAAATACTATGAGGAAAATAACCGATTTAATTTAGAAAAGAAACTAAATACTTACTGCGTCTCGATTTGTAAGTACTGCCGAATAATTTAAGGTGTACAAGAGATTGCCCTTGTGGTCGAAATTTGACAATAAAAATTTTAAATATTAAGTTTCTGTGAGGAGCTATAAAATATAATCTATTCTCAATTCAATCGCAGGCTTCAATTTGGCATAAAGGTCTCGTTACCAGGCCATTAAATTTTATTTATAAAAAATCAAACTTCAACCATTAACAAAAGATATTTCGTGTGTGATTATCGTATCCTATCAAAATATTGTAGTGTGCGTAGCATTTTATTTATTCAAAATATGCAATATAAAACCATATTTTAAAAAAATATTGATATTTCAGGCTCGTCCTCCATATCAACGATAACTGTGAGAAATTTTATTCCTTTACATCTACGCGTCTTTCTTAAAATGGAGTATAAAGTTTGCGTATCATCGCGTTTATAGATTGAAGTTTTTTTATAGCTCCTCTACTCGATGGTTTTAAATATTTATAGTCGAATTTCGACCTCAGGGCGACCTCTAGTATATATTATAATTATGCTGTAGATTAGTACGTATGCTACATAATCACATCGTTTTGTTATAATTTAATATGTATTCAGCCTTCTTATGCCATTGTATAACAATACAAGATCTGATTTCTATACTTATCTATATAAAACATTTTTCCCAGTAATCTAGTGTTTTCAATTGTTATTTTATTCGTAATATGTTTGTGTAGATAAACATAACGAACGTATTATATTTTATAATTCAGATAAATTTTGTGGGTTAAGGTTCAGTGTAATTTTAATAGAAGCTACGGTATTGAATGTTAAGTCTTAATGACGATGGATATCGGAATAGGGAGTAAGCATGATTTTTTTATTATTTATTTAAACAAATCTTTCATTATTGAAAAACGATGTAGTCCAATCAGTTTTTTTTTTTATAAAATTGAAAAGGTTACAAGCCTTTAAAGTAGTCAGAGAGATCCGATATGGATTGTGACGTCTTATTCCATAAGTTGCATACAAAGTTCATATTAAATAACGTTTTGAGAAAAAGAGATGGGTAGAAAACTTAAATTACTAATATTTTACTTATTTTTCAACAGAATTCTAAGATTTTTTGTCATTCTGTACATTTTTAACCTATCTTAATAAAATTATTATGATGCGTATCTCGTAACTGTGTAAAACACGCATCTTCACTATTATTGTCTTGTCATTTGACTCAATGGATGAAGCGGCTATGTATTGTACACAAAAATTGCTTCTGTAGTTCCAGAGATAAGCTTAAGAACAGAGAAGAATCAGTCAGAGATAACCATTTCAAATAATTTATTCACCGTTATTTTCAGGTTTACGTTTTCCTTTTCATAATATTTAGGGGGCAAGTGAGCAGACGGGTTACCTGATAGAAAGCAACTGCCGTCGCCCATGGACACTCGCAACATCCGAAGAATCGCAAGTGCGTTGCCGGCCTTTGTGAGGGGATGGGAATAGTGATAGCGAGGATTAGGGAAGTTGGGCCACCAGTAAATTCACTTACTGAACGGAACACAGCACAATGCCATTTCACGCCAGTTTACTGTGAGGCCGTGGTATCATTCCGGTCGAGACGGCCCATTCGTGGCGAAGCATGGCTCTTCCACGGCAATGAGTATCTGTATTATGTACTTGAGATCTGAAAATGTCTCATTGGTACACGCCTCCATCGGGGTTCGAAACTGCATCTCGAGTGCGAACCAAAGGTCTTACCCACTAGGCTACGGACGCTCTAAATAAGTTTACATCTTCGTTAATCGCAGCATGACGACATAATATAGTTTAAAGTCTTCCTCAGTTAAGAGACCGTCCTACATAAAGATAATTCTCTTATTTGGAGGCTTTTAAGGTCTCCCTATGATGATGATTTTAAAGTCCCTACAAACTTTCAGCTATATGCAAGTTATTCCAAAGTCAGGTGCTTAAATAACCTGGGCTATAGGAATCATGGGCTATAGAATTAGTAACATAGAACTTTTAATCTAAATCTATCTAATAAAAACGTCATTTTTCCAAAATATTCGTATTTTTGCTCGACTTCGGATTTCGCATAAAACCGCGGGCAGAAGCTTGTGCATAGTAAATTAAATCAACATGTCATCAATTTTACAAACTTGGAGCCTTTTCACAACGACCCCAGTTAGGAACAATTAAGATAACCGTACACAACTTTCAAATTCGTTGTTCTCACGTCAATTACAGATTTGCAATAGTTTAGGAGGTGTGACGAATGTATAAACCAACATGGCTCACGGTTAAGCTTGATCGATGAGATTTCTCATATTGGCGTACTTCCTCGTTTCCGTCGCTACGGTTACCTTACGTCTAACACTATTAATAAAGAGAAAATATTTGTATTTTTGTCGTTTGTTACGAATAAATTTAAAAGGTACTAATCCGAATTCAAAACTTCTTTCGCCGGTAGATTGCTACATAATCAGAGAGTGACAGAGTTTATAATCGGCCAAGTGCGAGTTGGACTCACGTGCAAAGGGCTCCGTATTTTTTTATGAGCATGGGCAAGAGTGCTCGCTGCAGACAGGTTACTTGATGGAAAGCATCTGCCGTCGCCCATGGACACTCGTGACATCCGAAGAGTAGCAAGTGCGTTGTCGGCCTTTATGAGGGAATGGGAATAGGATTTGGGGATTGGGGAAGTTGGGTCACCGGTAAACTCACTCACTGAACGAAACACAGCACAACGCCGTTTCACGCCAGCTTTCTGTGACAGGTAGCCTTGTCTCAGGTGGTCGCATTTCTGAACCCATTCGCCTCTGATTATAGTCACATGAAAAATTTGCAATTTTACGTAACAAAATGGACACCTCGATATTTAAGGAAATTAATTTTATAAAATTATATTGATGTCGATAGCATAAATTTTTATCATCGGTCGATTTAAGAAAATTGAAACTAGTCCGAGACAATTTTTTCCGAGCTACATCGAAAATAAATAAAATTAATAAAATGTAACACAAAAGTGAGTTAGTGAGCATGACTTTTAGTTCTGCTTTAATGTCTTGTTTAAGTTCCTTAGTTGACTCCAGATGAATGATCAACAACGTACAAAAGTCGTAAATTCTGTCATTAAATTTGTTATTGATGAGGTTTTGGAGGAATAAATTATTATAAAAAACCCACTAAAAGAAGCACGACGAAAATCTGTACCCGAATACGCCACTACAATTGTGAATTTAACTAAATTGTGCTGACATGCACCTGTGTCAAGTGACAAGCCCCGCTTACCAACTTAACAGAAAAAATAGAAAAATTTCTAATTATCTGTGTAAGTAGTAACAAAATTTTATTTTGCAACTTGCTACTAAAATTTGTGTTAATATGCAATTAATAACTTACAATTTAGTAAAATTTAGTTACCTATTTATCTATTTAATACGTTTAAACCAGACATAGGTGCCTTGACCTCTTGGCGTTATTAAGGCGTACTCTATGGCCTATACAACTGTTGCTAATTGCCATAAAAGCTTTATGTGGTAAATAAAAACCTATAAATTATCAATTTATACATTGGTTTTGACTAGAGATCACCCTGCGGTCGAAATTCGACCATAAATATCTAAGCAATTAAGTTTTAGTGAAAAACTATTAAAAAAAACTATAATCTATTCTCAATTCAATCACATACTTCTATTTGGCATAAAGGTCTCGTAACCGGGCCATTAAATTTTATAAAAAAAATACAAACTTCAACCATTAACAATAGAATATTTCGTATATGATTATCGTGTATATTTAATTTATTAAAAATATGTAAGATAAGAACATATTTAAAATAATGTTGGTATTCCACGCTCGTCCCCCATATCAATTATAACTTGAAAAAATGACATTCTTTTAGATTCCGGCAGAAGGGGCACAAAGTTTTCTGCCAGCGTATTAATATATAATAACTTATATCTCTCTATTAATATAGATAAGCACGTTCATAATAAACTATACATAAGTATAACTAACCAATAGAATAAAAAGAAGAACCGTATATTTTTGTGAAAATATAATAGTTTGAAATATACAATCGAGCATTTCAAGGAAATCGCAACGTTTTTATTTAACATTATAGTAAACTACAAAAAATCAAGAGAGAAATCATAATTATAATTTTATAAGGCATAAAAATAATCCTTAATACAATTTTTTTTTCCTTAAGATATTAGATGGTTGGTCCACAAACACCAAAAATTTCTATTTAACACTTCCTTATTACGCTGAATTTCATCATTTTTTTATAAAATAAAATTGTTTCTTTGTTTAATCCAATTATGCCGGTCGTCACGGATCATAATTTTTACCTAATTAAATTTTACTACAAAATTATAATAATACTTTTATGTGCTAAAATTTTTAATTATCTAGGGCAGTAAATACAAATTTTAGTTTTGATTTTTTTTTGTAATAGGGTTTTAAAAGTTACTTAGTCTATGCCAAATATTATGTCAATAGGTAGCTTGGTCAAGGGAGAATAAATTAACAAACTATTAAACAAACAAACACATTTAATCATTTATAATATTAGTATGGGCAAACAACGATACGTGGCGACAACACACCCAATTTCTGCCCGTATGTTCCCAAAACCGTTCACATCTCAATCTAGCTTTTCAACGTGTAAGCATCGCTAATTGGTTTAAATCTACCAGCGTAAGCTGATCCGTATCAACCCTTCGCCTTTAGAAAATACCTCACAAAGTCCCCGGACGTCCTAAATTCTCGGGTCCATAGCGCTGGTTTCATTTTTTGTTGTACAAAATTGAAACGTCATAGATAAATATTGGAGCTGCGGTGTGATGAAAGGTAATCTCGTTACGGCGATGCGCGTGCCCACATTGATATATCGGGACGTGATCTGCTTAGACACGGGTCTGGATTTAAAAATAATCTGTTACTACTGCGAGATGTATTTCAGCTGCAGTTTTTTTTTATATTTAGGGGAGAAGCGAGAAGACGGGTTAACTGAAGCAACTGTCGTCGACCACGGACACTCGCGTCATCGGACGACTAGCTTATTAATATATAAAAAGATTTATAAATACTTATACAGATGACATCCCGCAAAAAAAGATTTTATTAATTTATCATATTAAGGGCCTGTCTCACCGCTAACTGATAAAGTTTCTGTTAGGCTATCCACAACTTTTTTGACAGATTCTCTATACAACATCTGTTAAAAAAAGTTGTGGTCAGACTATTCAACACTTATCAGTAAGCGGTGAACCAGGCCCACAGTCCAAAAAACAAGTAAATTATACAGTACGTAAAATATGTTAAATGTAATGCTTTTCATCAGGAAACCGTTTGATCGTTTGCCTTTTATTGATTTTTAAATATTCTTATGATTATTTAGTAGTATTTAAGTCAGTTGTGATGGGGCCATGTATATATTTTTTTTTTTAAAATAAGGGGGGGAACGAGCAAACGTGTTAATTAATGGATAGGATAGCAATTACCGCCGCACATAGAAACTCGCAACTTACGTTACGGTGCGTTGCCGGCCTTTTAAGAGGGAATACGCTCTCTTCTTGAAGGTTTGTAGGTCGTAGCGGTCCGGAAATACTGCTGGTGATAGTTCATTCCAGAGCTTTACTGTGCGAGGCAGAAAGTTACGCGAAAATCGTACTAAACGTTCAAATATTTTTATAAGTAATATTAGTCAGTTAGTTAAGTCATACAAAATCTTGCCTGTCTTTGTACTAATGTAGATGACTGCAGCACAATATTTGCTAGGTTCGACGCCATTATCAGTTATGATACATTTTTAACTGGCTTTGGCCCCCCCATTCTCGCAGCAGTATCACATGTGTCGCCAGGATATACACCTTTTAAACCTACTTTTCAAGCACATAAAAACAATAAGGTTTATCTCGTATTAATTGTTTACAATCTCATGCTTAATGTTAATTTTAGGATGCACTAGTCGATGACCTGCCAGACACTGTGATGACGATATTCGAGAACGCGATCCACTCAGCCAACAACGGCCTAGTCAACTGGGTGATGCGACAGCGCGGCATGCGATACGTGTCCCTACTGGCGCTTCCGTACAGGGTGCCTGCTGACGTCATGTACGCTACGTTCACCAAGTAAGTAGTTCATTCACTCGTCAGTTCATTAAATGGCTAAGTCAATTGAGCTGTATGTGATACGGGTCCCTACTAGCGCTTCCGTACAGTGTGCCTGCTGACGTCATGATCGCTATGTTCACCAAGTAAGTAGTTAATTCACTCGCCAGTTTATTAGAAGGGCAAGTAAATTAAGGAGCATGTACCTGCTGACGTAATTTACGCTACGTTCACCAAGTGAATAATTCATTCACTTGCCACTTAGTTAAATGGCTGAGTCAATTAAGCAGTATGTGATACGAAACCCTACTAGCGCTTTCGTACAGGGTGCCATCATCAAGTAGGTCGTTCATTCACTCGTCAGTTCATTGAATGGCTAAGTCAATTAAGCAGTATGTGATACATTTTCTTACTATCGTTTCCGTATGTGACGTGCCTGCTGCCGTCATGTACGCTACTTTCGAAAAATGAGGAGTTCATTTACTCGTCTGTTCATTAAATGGCTAAGTAGGTGATAAACGGCTCCTTAGTAGCGCTTCCGTAAACTTGCATCACCAAGTGAGTTTCATTCACTCGTCAATTCATTAAATGGCTATGTCAACAATTTTAATTTAACTGGTAACATGTTTTGCATAGGTTCAAAATTTAAATGCCTTTCATTAAATTTCTCAAGGTCACTCAAAACAACCGATAAAAAGTTAATTCAAAAGATAAAATTTTAATTATTTCTTATTTTGTTTCCTATATCTGTGGTCAGTGACTTTATACATAATGTTTACTCACACTAGAGAATCATTAAGCTAACCGTTTACATAAACCTAAATTGTTACAATAATTTTATCTATTTATAAACAACTATCATTAAGTTAATAATAGAGGCCACCCTTACAGCGACGAGATAGTGCTTTGATTTGCAATTTCGAGTATATTTTATAGCATTCAAATTGAAATTCTTTGTTACATTATCTGTATTTAATAGTATTTCGCTGAAAAGTTTGAATCTTTCTTTGAACGCGGTAATCTCAAGATCTACTGGCCGGAATTGGAAAACTGTTTCTGTGTTAGTTTGGTCATTTATCAAGGAAGGCCATAGTCTATATAACAACATGCTACGTCATCATTATCAAACGGAGCCGAGCATTAATAAAAAATATTGTAAAACAATAGGGAATATGCATGATTTTTTATTATTTAATTAAATAAATCTTACGTTATTGAAAAACGATGTAGTCCAAT
>JAOTAV010085648.1:0-11977 GCA_026546445.1 Cyclargus thomasi | reverse complement strand
GGTAAAAGTTTCTATTAAACTCTATACGTAAGTGCGTCATTTCTTGAGTTGGAGACCTGAAATTTTATTTCTGAGCTACTGATTTGAAATAAATGGATACGGTTAAGCAATTGTTTAAAATTCCACCTCCAAGGAAGTGAAAAAGAGGTAAAAGTTTCTATTAAACTCTATACGTAAGTGCGTCATTTCTTGAGTTGGAGACCTGAAATTTTATTTCTGAGCTGCTGATTTCAAATTAATAAATACGTGTTCAAGAGTTTTTTGAAATTCTACCCATAAGAGGGTGAAAAAAGGGTTAAAAGTTTGTATGAAAATACTTATTAATGCGAGCGAAGCCGCGGGAAAAAGCTAGTAGAAATATATATTATAGTTGCGTGTGTGGCAATTAGAATATTTCATATGTATATAGAAAATACATTGTAACATACCTATAATTTATATATACCTATAATTTCTGCTATGAAATGAACTAAATCGTGTCATGTCAAAATGTTGTAGTGTGCGTGTTGTAGTGTGTGTACCGTTATATTTATTAAAAATATGCAAGATTAAAGCATATTTTAAAATAATATTAGTATTCAACGCTCCTCCTCCATATCAAATATAACTTTTTCATGCTTTTACATCTACGCGACTTTCGTAAAAGAGGTACAATGTTTTTCGCTCGTGTATTAATATTACGTCCCAAGATACTGAGCTATGGAAGAAAAGAGGGGAGGCCTTTGCCCAGCAGTGGGACACTGTTGTAATATTACGCGTTTATAGCTACGTCTGTGATGGGATGGACTTTTAAAGTTTTTTTATTCGTAGTCCAAAACGGATAAAAAAATTCGACGTAGGTTATAGGATATTACACCGTTGACATTTGGCAAAACGGCTACTATATAAAGGAAAAAAGATATGGTTTAACGCATCCGTAATAAAAAAAAATGTTTATTTTGGTTAATACAATACAGTCCAGATAATGATTTGAGATGGATCAACATTCAATATCTTTTTCATACCTCGACGTACGAATGGACACTAATGGTTCGCTGCATACACGCTCGAGCACAAATCACAAAAGAGCAAAATCAAACAAACCACCTGTATAGCTTGAGAAATTTATTATAATATCTCCCCGGGAAAGCTACTTTTTACAAAGCCACATAAATCCCAACGAGATAAGCCAATCAAATATCCGCATTCCGCGTTCTGTGACATAACTAGCATTATTGCCCGTTACTTAGCTGTGAGCGTTTGATAATGTAATGTCATACGCTTTAACCACTACGTCGATTGTAGCGACACTACACGGATATGCTAATATCACATAATACGTTCCAATTCGAGTATAATTGGAAGATACCGTACATAATACGAAGCTCTATAGAATTTGTGTACTGATTCAATTAAATACTTAATAGTTGTTAATGAAACTTGAGCGATAACTGTACCTTATTAGGTCATATTTGTATTATTGACTTATATTTATTAGGAACAAGAAAATGTATTACATTCTTTATTACTTCTTTTCGTAAATAATAATAACAAGAGATCGCCTTGTGCTCAAAATTCGGCCATAAATATTTTTAATTTAATAACCGACTTCAATTTGGCATAAAGGTCTCGTTACCGCCATTAAATTAAAAAAAAACAGACTTTAATCATGTGCAAAAAGTGTTTCGTGTATGATTATCGTGTCATGTTAAAATATTGTAGTGTGCGTATTATTGTGTGCGTAGCGTTTTACTTATTAACAAATGCAAGATTTAAGCACATTTAAAAAAATATTTATATCCACAACCGAACATATAAACTACTCGTTTTTAGAAGTCGGTTAAAAGTAATAATAGTATTCCCCGCTCCTCCTTCATATAAAACATAACTGGAAAAATTTTCATGCTTTTATATCTACGCGTCTTTCATAAAAAGGAGTACATAGTTTTCAGCTCGCGTATTAATATATAGCTGAACAACAAGCTAATATTATTAAATTTAATGAACAATTATAACGATATCTTTAAGAGTTTCTCAGTGTTTAAGTACTAACAACGCCCTATTTAGTTTAAATTACCGATGCTGAGCTTAATTATATTAGGGAAATGCAACAATTCTGTCCTGCTCATACATAAAGATATGGAGAGAGATGGTGAATAATTGGCATACAGTATAGAATCAACGGTCCGCAAATTTGTCGGAACTACCACTGAAATCGGATTACTTGACTCTATATCATAGACATTAGAAATAGGAGAAGTGACGCTTATTTTTTTTTATTGACTCAATTTCTTTTAAATTGGACATCGAGATTTATTTCAATGCCTAACATGTGAAATTACTTGCTGAATATTTTTATTTTCATACCTAGGTATCTAAATTTTAATTTAATGGATATTTTAAGATTTATTATGAAACACATAATAATATATGATTAGTGATTATTACTTTAGAAGGTTTGCGATTACGATAGCAGTTGTATCTAATAAAAATAATTATTTTAGGGAAAAACATATTTTAACGAAATTTTATTCTTTTTTAGTAAAATAAACTAAGCACCAGCTGCATCATTCGACACTGATTACTAAAAGGAATGAAAGTACTTGCTAAGATGATTCTTACAAGATCGAACTCGATGGCGACCGCAGCCACCTTTCAGATCTATCATCAGCCCGCCTAGACAAGTGGCAAGCGATTTCCGTTTGCGATAATCGCTTTGCTTGTTTTGTATGGGATTGACACGTTCGAACTCGACTCGACAATCCCATACAAAAACACGCCAAGCGATTATCGTAAACGATACTCGCTTGACACTTGTCTAGGGGGGAAGTTCAAGCTCAATATAATATCGCAATTTTCTATCGCTCACAACCTGGGAGTGGATTAAATTGTACTTAATTTCAAACGACAATGGGACATGTGAACAGTAAAGAAAAACACTGCCTCTGTTTTGTTAATAATTATATTATATTAGCACGCGAAAAATATGATCATTAGACGGAAGGCATTTTTTTGGAAATAAAGGACTGAATTTTATTATTAAGTCACATCTACCTATTGTACGATCTATGGCAACTCTAGTAGTGGAGGAACGCTAACGAGCCAGAATACCATTACCAGATGCCAATGGCATCTTTGAACGTACACTAATTCCCATAAAAGATCCATTTGCCGCCCATACAATATTATTGATGAGAATCGAAGGTACAAATTGAACAATTAAATTTGTGATTCGGACGAGCATTTTTATAAAAAATACCAGTGGGCGTCAATTTCTTACGAAGAATATTTTAGCAATGCAATAATTTAGTATTTTTATATGTTTTATTAAAATAATATTATGCTATAACATCAAAATTCATAATATCTTAATATAAAATATTATGATTCTTGTATGCGTGTGTTTGTCATTGAACTCTTCCTAAATGGCTGGACCGATTGTTACGATTTTTTTAGGTATATAAAGGGATTTGGCAATGGTTTAGATTCACAAACCGAGACCGGTAGAACAACGCCTGTCGTGTCCGCTAGTTTTCATTTATAATCAGACAAGATAGAGGATTGTCCGTAACCTTGTGGGTATACGCTTGGTTCGCACTCGAGAAGGTGCTAGTTTCTAATTTTCTGGACTCAAGTACATGATACGGATGCTTCTACGGTGCAGAAAAATATCGTAATCCCGCACATGGATAGTCCCAGAGTCCACACTTATTATTATTCAACTTTCTAGACTAGGCCTACTACGTTGTAAGAATGATATATACGGCAACCAATGCAACTTTTAGTGCAACTATACTGATTTAAATGATCTTAGATTTAGAGCGTCCGTAGTCTAACGGGCAAGACATTTGGTTCGCACTCGAGAGGGTGCAGGTTCGAACCCCGGTGGAGGTGTGTACCAATGAGACATTTTCCGATCTTAAGTACATAATATGCATACTTATTGCCGTGGGAGAGCCATCATTCGGCACGAATGGGCCGGCTCGACCGAAGTGATTCCATGACCTCACAGAAAACTGGCGTGAAACAGCGTTGTGCTGTGTTTCATTCAGTGAGTGAGTTCACCGGTGGCCCAACTTACTTAATCCACCTATTCCTATTCCCATTTCCTCATAAAAGGCCGGCAACGCACTTGCGACTCTTCAGATGTCACGAGTGTGCATAGGCGACGGCAGTTGCTTTTTATCAGGTAACCTGTCTGCTCGCTTGCCCTCTAAATAAAAAAAGATCTTTTATTTAAAAACTTTTTAAAAGATCTATTTCAGAGTTGGTATAAGTTGAGGACAGATGAAACATGTAACATTCATCTAAGCAACATGCTCTTAGTAAATAATAAAGGTCCGAATTCGCTCAACTTTAATTACCCTTCACCGGTTAAACTAGTGTGAATACAGGATGTGGTTGGCTCGACCGCGGCCGACGCGCGGTAGTGACGCATGTGCCTAGTTTACCAGATGTTACCTCACTTAGGAAGATATACTGAGTTCGAAAACTGTTTTAAATTCACCGTTTTGCTGTATTATTTATATTTTAATTAGGGTCGGTTTTACCGCTTCCTAATAAGACTATAAAGGCTATACACTAAGTTATTTGACAGATGAGGTATAGAGGATCTGTCAAATAAGTTGTGGATAGCCTATTCAATACTTGTAAGGAAGTGGTGAATTCATCATCTCCAAATCCCTATAAATTCTTCTACAAGTCTAAAGTTATTCAACCGTGCACATATCGTAAAAATTATCCGTTTTGTTAATTGAAGCGATAGTGAGGTCACGCGAGTAGCCGATTAAAGCAGCCTGTCTCGCAGTCCCTGAATTGAGTGGGACTAATCACGAATTCAAATGATGAATGTCGACTATTCACAATAGTGACGTCAAATGGATACGATAAATAGCTGCCAAATAATAGCACCTTGTTTGTTCTGTGCACTGGATTGTACTTTTTTTTGGAACTATGTTATATTTAACTTGTAGAGTACTAAAGCTTAAAAATAGGTTACTATAACCGTGGCCGACATGAATAAAGAATTTCGATGAAATCTATTACAGTAAATGAAAAGTAAGAAATAATATTATCTAAATAGGGTTTCGTTTTCAGGATTTGACCTCAACTATTTGTGGACACAATCTTCATTATTTTGAAGTCGGTCCAACATGTCCATTTAATCATGACCTCATCTGAAGTGTTTGGGACTGGCACCAACTTCAAAATTTTTACTGTTTGTTTATTTTTTTTCCTTGAAAGCCGGTATTCCATTTTTTATGAAAAATAAAATTAATTTTACACTTTTTGTTATCTACTGAACTTTATTATACTCTAAAATCGCATGAATCGGAAAAATAATATCTGCCCTAAATACTATTAAAAGTATCAATATAATTTTACTATGGCTGATATGATTGTAATGGCAGAGAATGTAATTTACATAGTGCTACTATGCGTTGAGTTCTTAAAACAACGCCGAAATCCCCAAAATTATCTATAAAGGGGAATCAGGAGTTCTCACAGCACCTGCATTTTGGGGTGTTCTAGGATCATAACATGATGACGCATTGTGTGATGGGAGTGATGATAACGATGAAGAAATATAATTTGCTAAGTAGCATTTGCTTACAGTTCTTAAAACAACGCCGAAAACCACAAAGTCATATTTGTAAGGAATCGAGAGTTCCCTCAGTACCTTTGGAACCATAGTATACTTTGGTACCAAATCTTACTTTTCGGTAGTATTTGCGTAAGATGCTTCAAAGAAATAAATATCACCATATGTTTCCTTACAAATTTCGTGGAGTTCCCTCGATTACTATAAGTTCCCATTATCAGTCACCACTATGGTGAACATGGGACCTATTCTTAAAATTACTCTATACAACAAAAAAAAAATTGTTTTACAAACGGCGGAGCTATGGTAGAACATACATAAACAATTAAAAAAATATATCCACAGCCGAAAATATAACCTCCACGTTTTTGGAAATCGGTTAAAAAAGACCGCACTCTTCGCTGGGTGCAATTAAGGTACGCACAGCGCCTACGGTCTCAAAAAAGGAACAGCGGCATACAAATAGTCACAACACAAAAGCGGCATATACATCACATGCGGTCATTTGACATCACATATCACTGTGTCCTGTCCGCTGTATTTTAATACGCGTCCAGCGAATAAAAACATCGACTTCATATCAGTCCTCTCACTACGGGTATCAGGAGATGGCTGAATTAATCCGGAGGTATTTTCAGAATAATGCTAAGTAACTCTCCTCGCGAAGAATGACTATTGATACATAAGTAGCTTAATAAATAGCGCCGCTAATTGATTTAGGGCAAAAGGTTTGATTGCCATCGAGGAGATTATGAGATTACAGGATTTGTGCTATATTTTATGCCAAAAATGATTTTGGTTTGAATTATATATTATATAGAGAGCAAGCTTGTCTATTGTGTCTTATGGTTTACACGTATTAAGTAGATAAGTAGGTAACTAAATTTTATCTTAATTTTAAGTTATTAAACTTCATGTAAACACAAAATTTAGTGGCAAGTTAAATGACTAAAAATTAAGTTAAAATTTAGTTACCTACTTATCTACTTAATACGAGTAAACCAGACATTAAATAAAAATGTACGGGCTATTCATACCCATAATATTATTAAACATAGGAAAGTGTGTTTGTTTGTCTTTCCTTCTCGTCCTAACGAAGTAACCAATCAACTTGGTTTTGGCATAGTTGAAAGAGCTTCCGCCCTTTTGTTACTCTCCAAGTACATATACGTTTAACAAAATAATAAAAAACAAGGTTGCTTCTTAAAGTCTAACTATAATTCTTCGGAGCCACATGACAGTTCAATGGTTGATGCGTTAAGGTCCTCTCTGTCAATACTCGGTAATATCTCCGCAATTGTTTATACTCAGCAAACAGCGGTGTTTGCTGAGTATAAATTAGACTAATATTAGGTCATTAGTCTGGAAGATTCTAGTAACAATTATGCGTAGTACCTTTGTGTGTGCAGTCTGATTATTGGGCATTTGGTATATTTCCTTAATCATTATAATCAAAACTTTGGTCAGTTTTCCCATGTCAAAAGTGAAAGGATTAAAATTTTTTGTAAATAATAATAATATCCTATAAGTTTTTTAAATTATTTTTATTGACATTCATTCGCTGGATGCAATGTTGGTGCCACACGCGCACGGTGGCCAAAAAAAAAAAAACTCTCTGAATATCATACAAATTGTTTTCGTGGTACGCATCACGTAAGTATTTATGAAAACAATTCAGGTGGTTATTAATTTCCAAAAACCACAAAACAGAATTGATTCAGCGCACGATCGGAATGCGTATAGATGGTGAATCAACATGTCGAAAACATTGGACAGTGCCAGTGAAAAGTGCTAGCAATGTAAATTAGTGCATTCGACTGTACCGGGCTGTCCGCTTGCCACACCATTTACTGAACTATTCCACACCGAAACACTCGTTAATCAAATGCCACTCACCAACTTATAGTCTAATAGGCTTAGTTCATTGTTAGATTAGGTTTATTATTGGGAGCACCCGCAGTTTCTGATTTTGATATGATTTGAAGTTGAAATGAAATTTTATGTAAGTTATGAGATATTAAAGTTTATACATAAACATGCACGAAAAAACATATATACGATCGAATTTAGAAACCTCCTCCTTTTCTGTTAGTCGATTAAAACGAATGATTATTTAAAACCAATAATTCTTTAAATATATATTTTTAATGCAGACCACTCTTTTCTGTTATCCAGAAATACCAAGAACGGTAATAGCTACAAAGTTGAAATTTTCACAGAATATGTATTTCAGTTGCCGCTATATACAAATAGTAAAAACAAAATAAATTAAATATTTAAAGGTGGCTCTAATACAACAGATATGTGTTCTCCGCGTTTTAATTCCTTAATAATGTAGATGAATGCAACGCACTTATCATCAGCGGCGTGGCGGAGTGGCTACGGTGAATTCGAATAAGCACGTGTTCGACCCCCACCATTTGATTTTTATTTTATGTTTTTCTTTTATAAATTTCAATTTTTTTATAAATTTAAAACTTTCAGAAATGCCTTTTTGTAATTTATTGCTCTGTACTAGTACGGAACTCTTCGTGCGCGAGTCCAACTCACACTTTTTTTAGCCGGTTTTTCGGATTAAGCGGTAGTAAATCTTTTCGAGTTTTCTTAATAAAAGAATGATTGCGCTAGTATGCATTATGAATCTAGATATCTTCTATGATTTACAAGCAAACAAAGACCTTTAAAAACTTCAAGAAGTGAATAGCGAAAAAACTACCCTCACATTCTCTAAGCGAGTTGAGGAAGTTGGAACTGTTTATAATTCTACGCGAGCGTAGCCGCGGGAAACGACTAGTTGCAAAGGATTACCTAACTTTTGTTACAAACAACTTTTTCGCACACGATGTATTCGATTCGATTTGAAGTGTAGTTTTAGATTGGTCAATAACTTTGAATATTGTTTCCACTATGGCTCTGCATGCGGACACCGCCCGGAATGACTGCGGCTCTATGTGATTTGAAATTGTAAAAATATACAACATGGGGAATATCCAGTGTAAAATATATTACTGACATTAAAATCATGTACGTTAATTATAAGCTAAAGCGCATTTGCTTCTTAAATCTTTACCGCTGTATTTTACCGCTGTATTTTGCCGAGGGTTATTATGACCTCTTATTCCCAGCCAAGGTCCAGCCAGTCAGCAATCACTACATGTTTAAAATCATTTCATAGACAAGCAAACTAGTATTAATTCAGTCAGAATAATGAGAAGTTATAATACGAATTAAGTTGCATGGTACCATGCAGGTTTGTAATGGTTACAAAAGCCCCCCAGCATTTTTCAGTCGCAGCGTAGTAGGCCTACTCCACAAGAATGAACAGCTCAATTCGTTTGAGATAATCCATGTGTAGGTTTTCCTTCACCGTAAGATCCACCGTACGATTTCTCCAACGCATCAGTGATATATACTTGAGATCTGAAATTGCTCATTAATACGCACTTTCAGCTTCGAACCTAACACACTCTCCAGTCCGAATTGGAACACACAGGGCACGGACGCTCAACCATAGCTGAAACACACATTGTTAACTGTTATTACACTAAAGTTTGTTTATGTGTGCGTGTGCGCATAGATACTAGAATGCACACATGCAAGCCGTACGCGGTCTGTCTCTACTAAGGTGACATACTTAGTTTTATAATCTCTGCCAATGGTTTCACGTAAAGCTTCCGATTTCAAGTTGAATGAAAATCGTTAATTAGACTGCTAAAATACATAGCAATTTGTTGTAAAACATAACTATAATATATAGAAAAAATATTATTCGTATTATTATGTAATACTTCCTACGCCAATTCACCCAGCCAATAATATTTTGTGACCAAATTTCGTTGAACTAAAGATCCCGTTTTCTAGGAAAAGTATCAAATAACTAGGCCAGCTGGAATTTTATTTCTAAAACATTAAAGGAATATCTAAAATATTTCTCGTTATGTGCTCCAATTTTGTTCAACATGCCAGCTTTGTTAGATTACTTCATTTGTTAGAAAAACGTTGTAATTTTAAGCTCTAAATTGTCTATAGGTTTTTCATTACAATTATATGATTCTCAATCGGAAAAAATTGCTTTTTTGACGATCTCTGTGGCTCAGTTGGTGAGCGCATGGGTAGCTTAGAAATCATAAATTAAAAATCTTAAATATGTGTATAATATAAAAGTATTAAATATATTTCCGTTGTCTAATACCTATATCATAAGTTCCTCGGGTATTCAGCATGGGGCCAGATTGACGTGGTGTGAAGCATCCATAGATATTATTATTATATTGCTTGTTTGAATTATAGCTTCACTACAACCGCTGTACCGAAAACGCATTTGCCACGAGCCTCGGACGGTATAGTTACGCCACTGCAAGCGTCCCCGGTTAATTTATGGAAAAGTGTAATATAATAGTAGTATTTCCTGATCTCTAGTATAAAGTACGGATATACGGTATATTAGCGTGGGAGAGTCATGCTTTGGCAAGAATGGGCCGACTCGACCGGACAACCACGGTCGCACAGTGAGCTAGCGTGAAACAGCAATGTGCTGAATTTCGTCCAGCAAGTGAGATCACCGGAGGCTCAACTCCCTATATCTTTCCCGCGATAATAATATTCTCTGTCTCTATTCCCGTAAAAGAAAAGGCCACTTTTCTCACACTTGAAACTTATTTATTATCGAGGTAAATCTATAGAGTAGCCACCGAAAGGCAATTGTGTGTTCCCCTCCACTGCGGCTTTAACGTTGCCGTTCTCCCAGCTGCACTGTTTTTCTTCTGCGTACTATACATTCCACAATAAAAATCGAATAATATCACAAAAGCCTAGTTGTATGTTATATATACTGCATAACATAAATAATTTGAGTAACACGGCAAACTTCAACGAGCTTACCTTTCAGCGTTAAGTATTTTTATTTCAATGTTTACAAATACGAACATTTAATTACTAAGCAAAGACACGCGCCACATTGCACACCATAGAGTAAGTAAATTCAGAGTGAAATCACGATCTAAAGATGATACCTACGCGTTTGCATTTTTGTAATAATTAGCGATCATATTACGGTATAACAAATTTAAATAAGTTAAACTTATCTAGTAATTGATATAATCGTTGAAAACCTTACCTATAATAAACATTAAAATGTTGGATGATTTTTTTATGTATTTTATTTTTTCCTTCATAAATAAATAATAATATCTACTTGGTTTATTTGAAACACTTGTTTATATTAATTCAGAGTGACACAGAGTGTAGGTATAAAACTGTGTCACTCCTGCGGTGTTAATCTAATAGCAATCACGGCCAATTTCAAATATGAAAATTCAGTGCGTGTGACAAGTTTTATGTTTGAAATAGAAATATCTACTGATATATCATAATGCATATACCTCTGTTGAATTATTGGATACAAATGGATACTTTATCTTAAGTGCGCTTTTCGCATAACTTTCTGCCACGCACTAAAACTTCCGGAATATAGCTAAGTAAAACCAACATTAGCGACGTGCAAACTTTTAAGAAGAGTCCATGATCTCTTTTACAGGGTCGTAAATACTTTGGTTGCGTACTGATGATGCGAGTGTCCATGGCAGACGGTAGTTGTTTTCAATCACGTCACATGTCTGCCCCCTAATTTTATAAAATAAAATGTAATATTTACAATTGACCCTAAAGCATCATGTTAAATCATAATACATAACTTTGTACCCCTTTTTACGAATGACGCGTAGATGTAAAAGTCAAAGTAAAAGCCTGAAATTTCTTCCAGTTATAGTTGATATGGAGGAGGAACGTCGAATACTAATATTATTTTAAAGTATGCTTTAATGTTGTATATTATTAATAACGCTACGCACACTACAATAATTTTACATGACACAATAATGATACACGAAATACTCAAATGGTTGAAATCTGTGATTTTTTAATAAAGTTTTATGGCCTGGTAACAATATACCTTTATGGCAATTGGAAGTCTGCGATTGAATTGAGAACAGATATTTTTCTTAAGACTCCTCTACACGATGGATTTAAATATTTATGGTCAAATTTCAAACACAGCGCGACCTCTAGTATATAAATTAACAATGCAAAAATTTATTAACTGCCGCACCGTTTTTTATGGAAGATGATACTAGCACAAAGTTGATTTTAATACAAATAAACGAAATTAATTTTTAAAATACACTCACAAACACGGACATGTTAACTTTTACACGCTCTCTTGGGAGTCGTTATCGTTTCACTACGTTCAAATCACGTTTTTAAATATAACACACATTTTATTTAACCGCTTTATTGATTTAATGGCGAATTATGATTAATGTTGTTTGATTTGTGGTGATTGATTGTGAAGCAATTACTCCAATTGAATATATTAATTTGTACCTGTATCTAAAATCA
>JAOTAV010085637.1:0-11981 GCA_026546445.1 Cyclargus thomasi | reverse complement strand
ACTCACTGAACGAAACACAGCACAACGCCGTTTCACGACAGTTTTCTGTGAGGCCGTGGTATCACTCCGGTCGAGCCAGACCATTCGTACCGACCCACGGCTGACCGGGTTACTTACCCGCAAGGGGTAAAAACGGGACCCTATTACTAAGACTTCGATGTCTATCCGTCTGTCTTGTTCAACTCGCACTTGGCTTGTTTCTAATTTATTGAACAATTTATTGACACTCTCATAGATATTGAAATATCACCGTACGGATATTTGATACTCGTAATCCAATATGACGGGTTTTTTCAACCGTATTTAAATTGAATTGTTAGTTAGCGAAACTGTTTACAATGAGGGCTTGTTTTTTGATGAAAATTGCAATATGAGGTCAATAGCGAGGCGACGTAGAGATTAGCACTGAGCAGGCGGTTAGCAGGAATATATCACAACTACGTGATCGCAACTTCGACATATCAGTAAAACTTGCAGCTTAACGAATTTGCTGGTAACTTATAGATATGGAAGATTAGAGTGTAAGATGTAAAGGCTTAAACAACAAACTACCGACAAAGACAATTTTTGCTAAGAACTTAAGCTCAATGTTTCCAACAGAACTTGTGTACCGATCTGCTAAACATTAAACGTCCCCGGTAGTACACACACAGCTATTTTTCACCATGCAAATCGGGAACATTATTATTTGTCGCGCATATGTGAACGATGCGGGGTGATGCGGGGCGACGCGAGGTGTCGCGGGGTGACGCGGGGTGACGCGGGGTGACGCGGGGTGACGCGGGGTGATGCGGGGTGACGCGGGGTGACGCGGGGTGACGCGGGGTGACGCGGGGTGACGCGGCGTGACGCGATATCGCAAGACGTACGGCCACGTATCACTCACATCGAGAGAACGCAGAAAGTGAGTTCGACGAAGTAAATGTATGACGGAGTAATAGGAGAGACATTTTTGCGTTAACATTAAGGGACATAAATTTGCTTAATACGTTTTTGACAAGGCATATTTTGTACTTTTTTAACCGACTCCCCTCCTTGTGTGGCGATACGTTGTGAGATTATATAAAGTTTAGCTTACATTGCATCATGATGACTCGGTGTGAGGAAATTTTAAATCACCAATTGGCCATTTTGCAATTGATAACGAATTCACGATTTCAATCAAATCAAATTAAAATCTTTGTATTAAAAATAAGTACTTTCAGTACACTCTCTGAACGTCGAGACTACGGTGCCTACCACCGGTTCGGGAACTAACCCGCCGAGAAGAACCGGCGTAAGAAACTCGCAAGGTACATCTTTTACCCAAAAGATGTAAAATAACAATAATATGTCTTAAAGCTAACGTAACGATGTAGCAGTCCCGATTCTTAAGTGTGGAAGTGATCATATTGATATTGAAATTAACGGTTCATCTTTTTACCGTGGGACAGCCATGCTTCGGCACGAATGGGCCTGCTCGATCGGAGTGAAATCACGGCCTCACAGAAAACTGGCGTGAAACGAGCTGTGTTTCGTTCAGTGAGTGAGTTTACCGGTGGACCACCAATTTCAATAATTCCCATATCCCTGTTCCCTTTGCCTATTCCCTCATAAAGGCCGGCAACGCACTTGTGACTCTTTGGATGTTGCGAGTGACCATGGGCGGCGGCACTTGCTTTGCATCAGGTACGGGTTACCTACTGCTCGTTTGCCCCCCAAATATCACAAAAAAATATCTTAAAGTGATGGATAAAGTTAAATGTACTTAGTTTTATGGTTGGACTCGTCCTTGAGATGGAGTCTTCATGTTTATGAATTGTGTGCTAAAACTGTAAACGTTTGAACGTCTTAAAAGTTATATCGGGTAGGTCAAGGGGATTTCACGCTCAGTATATTTCATTCGTAAGGAGCCGACTCGACTATGCTAGTTTTATATATGGCAGTTGTGCTAAAACACATCTCAAAAAGCTTGATACTTAACAAATCAGAGAATATGTGGCTCCTTTATACGCAGTACACCGGTGTTAGCTATGCAGAGTCAACTCTTCATCCATTTCATATACGTAGGTACGTGTGAGCGAGTAGATTCCAACTTGAGTTTGAGTCTAAACTAAGCAACGATTTAATATATTATTTAGATCTGCTGAATTTGGTACGCAATTATTTTAGTAATACCATAGACACGATGATTTGTATGGGATCCGCTACTCTAGGTATAATTCCTCTATGGTAATACAAATTTTTCTATTATAACTCTGATCATTTAGAATGAAGAAGAAATGAAGTCTTAGAAGCGTATTCGTTAAGCACATAGATATCTTTAATAGATGTATAATAGTGGAAATTGAACGAGAACCCGTTGATGGACCTACGTACATTTGGTATATGTCGGAATATGTCAAGTCCATATAAATCGTGATGTGTCTGTGTTAGGTTTGACATAGCCCGACCAAATTACTTAGATCTACGATCTGTATCTCTTTCAGCTTCTCTGATTGCTCTTGTAAGCTCATTTTCGATGAAGTATGGGATATGGCCACAAAACGAAGCTTATCTGATTGTAAACGTAAAAATTATTCTTTGCGACTTATATTTCATAATTATTCTGATTGTTATAAATTATATGTTGTGTGCAAGAAGCCCGGAGACGTATACCGTGTTTAACTGGAGTGCGCTCGGTCTGCAGAGCTTAGATCAAGGCTCTTAGGTTTCCTGCACAATGGACGAATCAATAGTATTCTTTCGGAGCCTATCGGGATCATATTCATCATCATTAGGATTTAAATTAAGATTATCCTCTAATTGTTCAGACAAACACAGACAAAATTTATTTAATTTATACGCAGAATACACAAAAAATGTATATTAATATAACGTTAAAAGCTGAAAATATTAAAATAAAAAACAAAATGAAACACAGCAGTAATTCTAAACACGTCCTTTATTCAAATACTGTACAGGCTGTAGTAAAACATTATGTTACATCATGTGCGGTGCGGCCCTCCCCCTCCCCGCCCTTGTGTCCCACCCTCGCCCACCCTCACATAGTTGGAAGCCTACGGAACATCTATTTGTCTATAATATGAATAAAAATTCGAATCGCAAAACTGGAGGAAAGAAGCTACACTAAGAGGAGACGTAGCGGGTAGTTTTTGCTACAATGTTTTATTCACAATGCGTATGATTTTGCGTATTGAAAAAAGTTTACATTTATAATAGTTTACATTTATAATACTTCAAAAAAAAAGGATATAGATACGGTCGAATTGAGAAACCTCCTCCTTTTTTGGCAGTCGGTTAAAAATGAGACACGTCACGTCTCGGCGTAAGCTATATCAAGAAGCACATTTTCTTTGAGAAGTTATTGAATGGAAGTATGACGTCTGACGGGTCAAGTTTTAGAAGACTATCAATTATTATTATTATTGTTATGCATAAACAGCTTAGCGCATATCGCAGCGCACACAGTACGCAGACTGAGTGACGAGTGCGAGTTTATATTTCTCCACTTTCGACCGTGAACTCTTTTTGCGTTTACAAAGATTTAATATGGGATTTGTACAGCGCCACCTAGCGATGCTCACAGTCACATGTACGAATCCCATATTAAATCTTTGTAAACGCGAAACGCGTTCACGGTCGAATGTAAAAAAATCGGCACTCGGCACTCTGTTTGCAAAATGTAAACGCGTCGAAAGTAATGACTTAGAGCAAAGTTCACCACAAGTAGACAAAACGTTTGGCACTAGTATACTATAATATAAAAAGGAGGGATTCGAATGCATTCAAAAAAAAACAAATTGGCATAGCGAGGGCAAGCTCTTTTGAAACATCAAAAAAAACTCTATAATTTGAAATCGTCGAAGGCGGAGGAGAAGGGGGAGGGGGCGCGGGAAGCACACGCAGTAGGAACGTCCTCGCCCGCACCGGCGACGCCACACACTCACTCACATAACAATATACAAATACGACTCGTAAAACGATAACATTATGGCATAATTTATGATACAATATTACAAACAATAAATACGATCGTCCGGGCGGCGCCCGATCTCGTGTAATACTGTCCGCGACGTCACCTCCGACACTTCGTTATATATACACGACGACCCGCGACCCGGGCGAGGTCGGGTCACGGCGCGGGTCACACCGGCCGCCGGGTCGGGTCTCGCCGCTGCTCAGGTATCACGTTTGTACTGCGTGCTGCGGGCGGCGCCTCCCTCGCACGCCGTTGGCTACCTGCAAGTTACAACAGAAAATACTTAAAACATCTCAAAATTTATAACGAGATCCACACACACACACACACACGCGCAAAATGGTCGCTTTGCATGTTTAAGGCCGTAGATCATGCGGGTAAAGAAAAATTTACTATTTTTTAAATTCTGTGCTATGTATGGTATGTTCTGTGGAATTATTTATTTCTTATTCCCAAGGAACGCTCGCTATGTACAGCTGCGGGCGCCGATGCTCTTGTCACTACGAGGTACCTGTTGTCAGTGGGCTGCAGCACGACGCGCTGGTAGTCTCGTCTCGCGGCGTGCGTGCGCTGCCGGCTGCCGAGCTCCGCCGTGCCGTCGCGCGCTATGTACAGCTGCAGGCCCGACGCTAGAAATAAAGAAAAAATTGCAATTACTTGGGTTTGTCTTCGAGTTAGTGGCGCACCGGAATCGGAATTCGAAAATGTCTTAAATATACGTACATTTTAATATAAATAAATTGAGATAGTAAGCAACATCTGTACGCTTTCTCCATTACGTCTAAACCCTTCGGCCGTTTGTCTACCGTCCCGCTGCGTCGCCGCATCGTGACGAAAATCAAGTTTCTTTTGGACCGATAAATGCTTTTGTCCGGTCGGACAATATCCGGCGGGCTTATATTCTACCAAATATGTCACTTTCGGACCGAAATAACCTTATTGACAGCACACGAGTGAACAAACGGGCTAAAGTAATGTAAATGACAAAGGTAACTCACTCTCTGCGGAGTCGTCGACGGCCTGCTCGAACTTGGTGGCGGCGAGCAGCTCGTCTATAAGTGAGTCCGGATTGACACGCGTGTTCTCCACGCGACACGACACCACATGCTGAAACATAAAATATACCTAGTAACGAGTGAGAGACACTAGTGCTACAGCGGCTACCTATAATCTCGGCCTCACAATACCTGTTCGTCCTGCGGCGGTTGCTGTCGTCTGGCGAGTGCGCGCGCCCGCTCCAGCGATCCGCTCTCCGACGCCGACGCCGTCAGTGACCCCGACGACGGGTTCCTGCGACACCAACACACACCCCTCACTACACGCTCCTCATCACGTCATAAACATGACCGCCGTTACGTTAACATGTGACGTCATACAGATTTACGACACGTACAATGTGACATCACAGCGTCTTATTACGCGCACTGTTTGACGACACGCGGTTGTACCGACCCGACAAAACAGGGCTTTATACGTTACTTTCTACTTAGTAAGATTATAATCTATTAATCATGTTTGTACAATAAATTATTATATATTATAAATCATTATACAAAATTTATAAATAAGTACAATTGGCAACATTAATCATACTGGCACGACACCTAAAGCACGACCACAGCACAAACTGGGGGAGGATTGTAACTTGTAAAGCGGTAGTCCTTCCCGTACTAAATTACTATTAAAATATTTCACAATTAATAAATGAAATAAACATGCAGAAGCATGGAATTTAAGCGTCATGCAAAAAAAATGATGTATTTTGTGCGTACACGTAATATTAAAAATGAAACGGATTACGGATGCAAATGGGAATTGATATCTGACTAGGCCGAAATTAAAGTACAGCTCGATGCTATCTTCGGAACATAAAAAATAATTTGCGGACTCGTCGGGCGCGGCCGACGGACTACAAGCGGCACTAGACATCGACACGAGACAACATCTACTACGGCGCGGCCCGCACGGGGCGTGGCCGGGACGTGGTCGGGCGTGGGGGCCGCGCGCCGGTACGTTTGGTCCGCACAGGGCGAGCGCCGGCCGCGTGGGCGCCTCCCGCGCCGCGCCGCACGCGCACCGCTCCTCGCCCGCCGCCTCCCGCCCCTCCCGCGCCTCCCGCCTGCCGCACACCACACGTCAGCACCCTCACCACATACATATATATATTAGTCGGCACACCACCACAATGAAGAGAGGGAGGAGGGTATGGAGGCCGGAGGGGTGACTCACCGCGGCGTGGAGGCGGCGGGGGCGAGCCCGCGCAGCCGGCCGCGCAGGTCGGCGGCGTCGTCATCGGCGAGGCGCGCGGCGGTGGAGGTGCGGCGGTGCGCGAGCGGCGTAAGGAAGGGGAAGTTGGTGAACAGCTCGTCGAGCCGCCCGCGCTCCGCCGCCGCGCCGATCGTCGTCAGGGACCTCTGCTTGCAGATCTGGAAGCTCGCGAGCGGCTCCGCGCCCAGCACGGACGCCGCCTTGCGTCGCCGGTCGAGGGAGTCGGCGACGAGCGTCGCGTCGGGCGTCGCGTACTCGTCGCTCGCGGGGGACGGCGGCGGGAGGGCGCGGCGGGGGACCACGTCGGGCGGGGAGGGGGGCGCGAGGGTCGTGTCGGGGGTGAGGTATAGCTCTGACCCGTCGCCCGCCGAGCGCTCGAGCAGGAGCTTAGCGAGCGGCCGGCTGTGGGGACGGGCGGAAGGGCGGGACGGGGAGCGGGGGGAGAAACATAACATAAATTAAACATAGAGAAAAACTAGCGGTGTGTTAGTGCGCGCGCCGCGAACGGCGAAGCGTCACATATTTACACGCCGAACGGTTAGCCCGACACTCGGCTGTGAGTCCCGTTGAGAACACAAAAGTAGCAAATAAAAAAGAAAAATATATTTACAAGGAAACCGAAATTAAAATAAAAAAATGTTATATACGAAAAATAAGCGGTTAGGAATGTTGGAGGTGGCGGTGTATGCCGACCGAGATATAGCACTATATAGACACTATACAGTAGTTTCAAGCACTAGGTGTGCGGACACTGCTCTAGTCGCAGTGCTCACTACAGTCACGACCTACACAATGTTACACTGACTTTATGACGTATATGACTATATACACATATTTATATTATAATAAAATGTTCATTAAATTAATTACAATTTCAAGTGTATATTATTTTTTTGAGTCATTTATGTAAATTATTCCCTTTTTTTACGCATTTACAATGGGTGTTTAAATTTACTTCAGTAATAAGTTCGCGTATAACATTGTGTCGCTCATGTCGTTACCGTGTGTGCACGTGTCAGGGTCGTATCTAGATGGGGCGCTCACCTGTTGTGGTGTCGGGGCGGGTCGGCCTCGCCCTCGCTGCTCTGCCGCGAGTGCGCCGACGCCGCTGACACCGAACTGCCGTACCCTGACGCCTGGAAAAGGAATATAAAAATGTTTATTTGTTTTAGTAATAGGATATTAGTAAAAGAAAACGCGACATTTCTCTTACATAAATTTGGGTTCTTATGCTGAATGCAAAACAATGTATTATAATACTATACCTAAATAAACAGTATATAAAATTATTGTAGTAAATTATTAACAAAATAGTCTATTTTTTTAATAGAATAAAACATCAATAAGGGCCAATATTTTTTTGGACCGATAAGGACATTGAATAAAGTTATACCTTGCTGCTCATGTCGCCGGAGGTGTTAGAGGAGTTGCGTGAGTGCGTATGGTGTTGCAGACACGTGGCGCAGCCCCCCGGGGCGCCTCCCGCCCCGGCCGCTGTAGCCGTCCCTGTCGCCGCACCCGCCACGCACACAGTCACGCCTGGAAACGATAGTTGCATGTCATATTATTATCATACACTAAACAAACACTGCATTAAATTATATTTATCGAAAATACGTTTCTTAACTTGTTTAGAATAGCATAATATTATTATTACGAGATTATGTTCCAACTTTGTATTCCCATTCATTTTTTTAAAATAAAATAAAAAATTACAACTTCAGAATTTATATAAAACAATTTTTGAATAATTTAGACGACGCCCACACATTGTCTTACCGTGTGGGAACCGTTGGTTACACAACAACAATAAATTTTCTATGTCCTGCCACATCCCTCTAACTGACTATATATATGTAAAGTTTCACCAAAATAGTTAAGACGTTTCAGCATAAATAGGTGACAAATAGATATACACTTCGCAATTTAATGATAATATTACGAAGGAACTATGGATGAAATTAAATGGAAAAACACTTGTTGCTTAGGTGCTTATGCAGCATTTTTAAGTTTCACGGCATCGCCAATAGATGGCGCTAAGCGTGTAAAATACAAACTAGCGGTGTTCCGTCAACGGAGATACAGCCTGATCGGGTGAACCATACAATGTAACTGCTGAACCGATTATGAAATTAGACTGTGTCTGTCTACCTTCATATTAATTTTTACTGCGTTCCTCTAGTGTTTACTAGACCAGGGGCGATGTTTAATTAGAACAATTGATGATCCCTGGATTCTGCAGAACCATAATATACCAAGTGTCTGTTTCACTGCTTACTGAGAAATATCAGATATTCTTTCCACAAGTATTTTTGATATATAAAATATGGAGAATCTGACAAAAAGGTTGTAGATAGCCTATAGGAAACTTTATCAGTAAGCGGTGAAAATACAATTTCGCATTTATATTATTATATCGAAGTAATTCCAACGGTTGTTTTAGGGTGCTACTGCGATACCCAAATGCAATATTAGTTATACCAAGTTAGGAGTTATTAATTATAAATAAATGATACCGATATTATGAATTACTAGATGACGCCCGCAGCTCCATTGCACGAAAATTCGTTTTTTGTGTTGGAATCGTATGTTTTGCGGGACAAAACGTGTCCCGTACCCCGGGATTCAGAGTATCTCCATACCAAATTCCAGCAAAATCGGTTCAGCGGCTCGAGCGTGAAGAGTCGACAGACACTTTCTTTCCATATTTTTGCATTTTTAATATCAAGTGTTATGTGTTATACTGACCGGGGTAGTCGGGTGCGGGGTGGACGGGGAGGGCGGGTATGGCGGGGTGGGGGGTCAGCGGGGGCGGCTCCTCGCTGTCGGGGGAGGGCAGCTCGCACGACGGCAGCGAAGACAGCGGCGCAGAGTGAGAACCCTCTGAAACGACACATAATAATAATAATAATAGTTTTCCTGTTAAACCAAATTACTTTTGTTCTTTGTCTGTGCTCATAATAACATTATGTAACTAAGAGATAGAACAAGCAATAGTACATTTGTACTACGTATTAGGTCCATCAAAAAAATTTATTCACAGGCAGGACTATGTTCTTTGATTGGGTAATGTCAATTATGTTGATCTGTCTGAGTAGTGATCTGTCGGCTGGGTTGGACGTCACGCGACCAACTTACTTAGACCCGCAATCTGGCTATGAATCAGCTTACCTGATAGTACTATCGTCCTGTGGTTATATACGTACCGTAGTTCCGCTTCTTGGTGAGGCTGCCGAAGCCGGAGCTGGCTGTGGAGGAGGCCGCGTCGTCGTCGGCGGCGGCGCTCTCCGACCCGCTGTCCCCGCCCCCCGCCGCGCCGCCGCCGCCCCCCGCACCGCCCCCCGCGCCCGCCTTCTCAGACTCCCCCGCGCGCTCCGCGCCCCGCTCCGGCCTGAAATATTTAGAATTGTTCAAAACACAAATGTTACCACAGATATCATATATTTCAAATATTGATTAGGATACTACACTCCATCCATCGTAAGTTGGCACAATATTTCATACAAAGTGAAAATACAAAATTACAATATAAAATTTGTATTACATTCCGCGCCAAACTATTTTGAACAGCCTATAGTATTTGAAGTTATGTACATACTTAATATAATATTATAAATGCGAATGTGTGTCTGTTTATCTATTTTTCAGTGTTACCTCTTTACGCTCAAATTGATGAGCCGATTTTTCTGAAATTTGGTATACAGATACTTTCGAGTCCAGGGGAACTTTTTACCCCGAAGAAATATACGGTTCCTGCGCAATAAACGGAACTCGAACCGTGTTGCGGGCATCACCTGGTAACGAACAATGAGAATACACTAACACTTTAAACAGCGGGTCGCCGGAGATCATGTTCATCTTGATGCGTATCCTGAGCACGGAGTTGTCCTCCCGTCGGTCGCCGCGGTACCCCTCCAGCAGGCACCGGCGCGTCACCTCCCCCGACCCCGCCAGCTCCGCGAGGTTCACGTCGCAGAAACCGAGCTTCTGGAACGATCGCCCGCCTGGAAATGCCGTCGATGTTAGTACGATGGGAGGAGATTTTTTTTTTTATCTTTCGCTAAAAGATGTAGCTATAGTTAAGTCTACGTCGCGGTATCGCTTGCACGAATAGTTTCCATATGGTTGTTAGCGCAGTCTAGTCGACAAAAGATGCCGCTGTTGGGCGTCGACATCGCCGACAGCTGTGAATACTTTTAATTAATTATGTGGTTTGTTAATTTTAAATATTATGACTTAATTTCGTTACACCTTGTTTGTACACAGAGGATATATACAAATATATTACTTATGATTATTTTGAAGACCAAAAAAATTTTGTTTGTAGAATATCTGACATTTAGCCTGGCGGGTTCCAAAAAGACTTAATTCTATGAACTTGTACAAGTTTCTACCAACCTTTGCACTCCTTCCGCACGGAAACGCGCAGCATCGCCGGCTCGAGGACGCCGGTGTTGGCGTTGGCGCACATCTTACACACGAACGAGAACGTAGCGTTCCACCGCACCGCGTGCGCGCGCACCTCCTCCCTGAAACACAACACGGTTACTACTATTACCATGGCTTAACAGAAACTCATCGCAAACTACCGGATGCCCCCTTAAGTATATTCCCTTTCCCTATACCCTTTATCATAGGTAATGTCCCCAATTTCTAAGTCAACTGATATTGCGACTTGACAGCGTCCAGGGTTAAGCTCTAAAGTATAAATCGTGTAGCGAATCTTCGCTTTGCGTATCGTAAAACCTTAACATCCAGTAACCTATACAACTTATTACCGAATCCGGCCTAAAATCAGAGCCGCAAAAGCCTTAATTAAAAGCCATTAACCAAATCTCGCAAACGTTTACATGTGTGGGGATTGTCGCACACATACACCATGAAGCTCGCCGGTTGAATGGATCCGGGGTGGTCGGGGCGCATGCGCCGTACATCGGAGCTACCTCAAGTTTCCACACCACACCCCTAGAGCGTTTTCACATTATGCGATCCGATATCGGAGGTAATAAGAGTATGAAATATACATAACGGGGAAAATTTAAAAAGAGCCAGCCAGGTATATGTCAATTCCACGTTCCAGTTTGACATAACAAGATCGAACTACTTAGATCCATGATCTGTATCTGTTTCAACTTCCCTGGTTGTACCTATCTGTCTTTCAAATTGTCCGGTCCGATATCAGACAACTGCACTTGGTGTCAGCTATCGGTGTCGGACATCAAAATTTGATCGTATCTTGTGTAAATGCTCATTGGGGAAAGGGGGCGACCTAAATCGTTCGCGGTGGCAGCCGGCAGCCGGCACGTGGTTATAAACTCACTAGCAAAGCCTTTGGTAAGTTCCGAACCCAGCTCCTACTGACCGGTGCTCACGGCTGATGATGTCACGGACCGCGGTTATTAATTCCTTCCGAAACATAATATGCCAGCGACCAGTGTAGAACTAAGACTGACACTCCAGTATATAAAAATTACAATCAGCGTGCATCGAAATCGCTTTGACGTCGAGAGCACTGCGTTTTAATAATAACTAACTAGAGGTTGCGGTTGGTAACGCGCTGTGGTCGAAATTCGACCATAAATATTTAAATCAATCACAGACTTTTAGCCGGCTTAATCTTATGATGTATGGCCTAAAAATAAAAGAATAAAAAAAAAACACAGACTTCAATTTGGCAAAAGATGCCGCTGTTGGGCGTCGACATCGCCGACAGCTGTGAATACTTTTAATTAATTATGTGGTTTGTTAATTT
>JAOTAV010085626.1:0-11981 GCA_026546445.1 Cyclargus thomasi | reverse complement strand
TTAAATGGCGACAAAAAAATTCGTGAAAAAAACCGTCCTGTCCGCGGACAAAGTCGCGGGCAAAAGCTAGTAATATATATTATGCATTCGTTCAAGATTGGCGGTATGGTTATAAAAAATTAAAACTGCTAAATAAATAAAATTATATTACTTACAAATAATACAATTAGTCTTTGTTGAAGTACACAATACGTTCTACAGAAAACTATCGCAATAAGCACCACGATAATGCCCCTGTGTTTGAACGTGACGGTCAGAGACTGACAACTGCAACTGTACAAAATAAAAACATCTTATGTTTTTATCAACTTATTTCGATATTCGCCCAGCAGAGGCCGTCTCACTGCTGGGCACATGTCTGCCGTAACATCCTTCTCTATCCTATGCCTGCACATGATCGAGTTCGTCGTGCCATTTTTTTGGCCTTACATGTTAGTAATGTTTGTAGAACAAAAATGCAACTTAAACTTATATCATTAATATAAGTTTAAGAATTTCTTTTGTACAGCATGTTATATAATAGACTTTGTTTTAATCTCTTGATCTAATCTCGAGAGTATCGAAGTGATACTCAAAGTGTTTTCATAGTTTAGTGCTCTTAGGTTTATAATCTTTGTTTTATACGATTTTGATATCGAGTACCCGTCGTTGAAAGCCGATTTTTCCATAATTTTCTTAAATACGCATTTATCCTTCATAATCCGTAGCGTCGGCGGTAGATCTATTGTCTTGTTTACTACTCGAGACACACACACAATGAAATAATTCTGAATACGCAGCATTATGATCTTCCTCGGACCTTGTAAGGAGCGACTATACAAAATATGTCTTCGAATAACTTACAGAGCAATAAACAGAGCAAAAAGCTGTATTATGTTCGTTTGCGCTAATAACTCTCGTATATCTTTTATCTGGCCTCGGAATAATTCGGTTAATGTAATAGGTCATGTGAGTTTTATGGCGCGTACAGACTTCAGGTAGTTTTAATTACACTAGCAGGCGGAGCTTAATTAATAGCTGTAGTGGATAACGACCGGGCTGCGGTGTCAACATCTTTATTCATCCAGTAACAATCGCGGCGCCTTGCCGTCTCTGTGTTTTCGCCCTCAGCCCCTTTAAGTTGTTATGCAATAGTTCCTATGGTAACACAATTTGTACGTTCCCAAACTACGTATTTGTCAAATTAGGATACAAATCGAGAGATCGCTATAAAACGTACAATGTACATGAACAACATATACATGAAACTACAAAAATAAGATCAAACTAAAGGATGTTCAAAGTTTAGTGCTGACTACTTACGGTATTTCGCAACCAATAACCTCAATGATCACATAGCCATAGCACATTTAGAGTTAGGAGATATGTAACATTTTTAATGCAGTAGTTTTAGCACATTTCTCCTCTCCTAAAATGGGGACTTATAGCTGTGTTTTGGTTCGCGAATAGATAGTAAACATGTCGATAAAAAAGAAGGGCAAAGTTAAAAAAGTAGGGTAACTCCTATATTATATCGTTCGTTTATTTAAAATTATAGAGTGAAATGTGGTCGGATAAATGTTTCAAATCGTAAACATTTTCCATTTCATGAACATATCTATAAACTTATTTGACATAGTTTTAAAAGATAAGGTATTATGTATATCTTTTCTTTTAAACTTTTAACCTCCTTAATTATAATAGTCACACAGTGTATTCAAGGTTCGCTGTTTTTTTCTCTCATGTTTCGTTTTCAATATGCCAGAAAAGAACGGAAAACCTTGAACAAACATTTTAATTAGTAAAGGGGTAAGCGTTTCAAAGATGGGACTAAACTACATAGTAACATTTTTTATACCGTTAAATGTAATATTATTTTTATACCGTAAAATGTTTGTTTCTAAGGTTTTAATCTAATACAAATATAATAAACAAGAGAAATCTATGCCAAGTTTTAATTGTCTATGCTTATTTGGTTTATTTGTATTGGAATAAAGATCTTAAAAAACAATTCATTTCAACTGTACAAATTAAGAGCTGAATGAATTAAATACTTTTAAACCAGACAATATTTGTATCACGCAGGTAATAACTAAAAAAATAAGCGTCCATTTAATTTTATTATTTTTCCACGAAATGAACATAAAAACGTTAACAAAGGGACATTAAATTTTACTTCGGTAACATTCACTTATTATACTACAGTCGTAAGGACGGGCTCTAGTTTGTCAACGCTTTAATTTTGTCACGACGTGTCATACCTATGACAAACACATTATATTGAAATGGGTTATACTTTTATTCATTCTTGATATTATATTAGTTCCGATGTGTCTGTCTGTCACACCCAAATTACTGAACCGATTTTGCTGAAATTTAGTATAGAGGCACTTTCGAGACATGGGATACTTTTTATCGGAAAAGCGCGATAAATATTTTTTGGCGCTACGGAGTTTTGGGAGTGATGACTCATTTAGATGTAGTGTCCTAATTTTATAAAATATATTTACGATCTCAATTATTGTTTTGCATTACAATGTTGTTATTGATTTCAGAAACTAATTCCTAAATTAAATCTCTGGTTGTCCCTATTCATAAAAGTAGTGTAATTTTACTGTGTTGTTGGCGTGTGTTTAAAGCTGATTGTTTTCTAATAATAAATAAATATAAATTTATACATTAAAGTGGTGAAAAAGTATTTGTAAGGCCACACTCGATCAAGCGCTTTTGATACTTCAATAGGCGTTAATAACGACCGCGCAATAATATATTATGTATATGGATTCCCGCCCGTGATTCTCAACTTAACCTATAAATCTTTTTTAATATTGAATATATCGCTCGGTCGTTGTCAGAGAACCATTAGTGGAATTGGAGGAAAATTTAATTAGTAGTTGCTATGATAATTGCAAGAAGTTAATAATTTTAATCATTTACCAGGTTTTAATTGGAGTTAATGTATCATTTTGAATTTTAATTTTAATGCTGATTTTGCAATAAACTAATATGCAAGTAATTGGTGTTTTGTACCTAATTAAATCAGCTATAAAATGTTTGGCCTCATTTGATTAATGCCTGTAAATTAAATTGTCTCTTTTGAAAACAATGATTTTTACTTTCAATATTACGCGAAGCAGGTAAAGTAACTTTTTAATAAATCGTCAATAATTAACTTTAACGAATGTTGGGAAATTGACTCTGAAAATTATTATTTTATTTACATCCCAACACTTACAAATAGCCAAGTGGAAATATATGAAAAACCAATAAATCTAAATGCACACTTATCACTTTTACAATAGATAGACAATAAACAGCACATAAAATATTTACTGTTCGGCTCACAAATCTCTGTCTGTAAAATCAGCCAGTATATAAATCGTTTGATGATATTTAAATCGGTTACAGACATGTTTAGAGTGGCATTGGCTATTAATAAATATTTAAACACTGAGTTAAGTATATTCACAAGTATACGACCAACATGGTAAAAAAAACTTTCACTAGTCACTACTGTTAACAAGCACATAACATTCTTTCTATCTCCTAGACTCATTCAAGAAATTTCCTGAAAAAAAAAATGAATAGTTTAATATACATTAAAAAAGAATAATAATTTAAAATTTCAAGCATATGAAGCATTCAACTCAACATAGCAAACTATATAATGTGATTAAATATAACTTTGCGAAACTACCTTTAAACCTTCTGAAAATAAAAAAGCCACCTACAGCCAAAACTTTTATAATAATACCTTAAAGTAGACAAACAAAACAATTAAGCACTACGTACGAAGCTAAGGCTTGTGTTAGTAACACATTTGCGACAATTTGGTGTTGGGTTCATAATTATACGCGAGTTCGGTGGAATAGTAAGTTACTGCCGACGGAGTAAAATATATGACTTGATGATACAAATTAAACAATTAATGTTAAAGTAATAAAGTTACATTTATAGGGGCTATTTGAATTTTATTGCTTATTAAAAAATAATAGGTATTATTATAGAAACTCCTGTTCCTTATCTTAGAATAATGTGAATTTCAGAGACTGAAATAAATATTTTTACATTACCACCCCTCATTTCTCCACAAAGGACATTCATTGAGTAAGTCCATTTCTTTTACCATTATGATATATTATGGCTATAATTTAATAGATAAGGATGTTCCCATAAAAAGTCCAGTCCTAGTTTTCCTCCGAAGTATTTCCCGTTCTCGTAATAAACAAGCTATGTAACATTCTCTATAGCTCCTTAAATCTTACGAGTTGTTCCAGATATTAGTGCGCTCTATTTTTAAAGAATATTAAAACCACTACTGTTAAATACTATTGCTTACATTTGTCATTATACTATGATACTAAATAAATTATGTACACATGTTTTTTTATATTTTTGTGTGTGTACGAGTATTCCCTATTAAATTCTATTCTATTCTGTCTACAATAGTAGAAAATATATTTAGCGGTACTGACATGTAATTATTGTATTATTGTTTCTTATGAGGAAAAACGAATTCGGTAAGGAGGAAACATAATTCAATGTGTAATTGTCTCATATTGTTCGCTTGTTCTATAACCCGACTGCGTCGATTTTCCTTGTTGTGTTGACATTTTGCTTATAAATCTTATATGGTTATTGTGCTGATATTGTTTGTTTCTTTTGTGGCGACGCGTCGGTATTATGTTGTTTTATGTCAAGGGAACGCGAACATAAACATTACATATACTCATTAGAACCCAACGAGGAAGCCGTAATTACTATAATGAACACTCTTTTAATACGTAGTTCGTCACATAAAAATGAAAAACGATACAAAGTTGTAGAAACCGGCAAAATTGTGATAAAAGCAAAGTATACAAAAAGATAAACAGTAAATAAGGGTCAGCGTTATCAGTTTAACAATTTTTAAAGAATTTTATATCAAAAACCTATTTATTTTCAGAAAAAAAAAATACAATGATAAAAGGTAATCGCAACTCGCGCCGTTCTTCAAAGTATCTAGACAGTTAATAAAAGTATATTCCCTTGTTTTTAATGATACGGATACTTCTATTTTATTTTTTATATAGTTTATTTTTATAATAACCTTAAAATGCGTATACACGTATACTCTTACGCTTATATACGCTTTTAAAATTTGTTAATTTAATATATTGGAAGAGACAAAGTTGCTAATCAAAATTCTTAACTTTTTAAAACGAAAGTTTGCTTCCCCCGGGGTAACCCTGAAAACCGATTGAAGTAAAGGGAATGGAACACACGTACATTAACTCGAAGGATAACCCTTAAAAAACTTGAGTTGGACTCATACGAGTTGAGAGCTAAAATATGAAAAACCCGCTATTGACAGTTGAACATATTATAACCGAATTATAGGTGACCGAGTCAGTAATTCAGCAGTCAGCAAAAGTCCGTATAAGATATAGACGACCATTCGCGACATCTAGTATCAAAAGTAAGAAAATGGCAAAAAACAACAATTTTCTTACTTTATGCTGCGTAATGTTTTCTCCTCTTTAATGTTAAATTCAAGTTTTAGTTTTGAGTATTTGTAGTTGTGGCAATAGTGTCTGTGAAAGTTTTAACTCACTAGCTATTACCGTTCTTGAGATACAGCCTGGAGACAGGCAGGCGGACAGACAAACGTATAGACATCGGTCTTATATTCCCCGTTTTTGTCCGTTAGATGCAGAATCCTAAACATGGGCCACCATGTGTAATTTTGAATAATTTAATTACCTGCAGTGTTAGGTAATTATTTGTATAATTTTGTCCTTGTAGATTCGATTATACAAACTTTTTTCTGTATGTTGCCATTTATTTATTTGTCCTTTATGCCCAAACGAAGCAACCATTAACTGACTTCATTTTTGACACATAGTTATTTAAAATAATGGTCTTAGAAAAACATCATATTCCCAAAGGAGGTTTAATGTTGGTATTTTACGCTCTTTTCAAATTTTACAGAAGCCGAGAGAAAACTAAATGTAATTAATAAAATAGCACGAAGTCCTCACAGTGGGTAAAGTGAGTGAAATAGTTTTCGTTAAGTTTGCAAGTATCACAGATCTTAATTCGAGTATTATTAAACTGGAACCCACGAACAATGTTTAAAGCTTGGAGCCAAAATACATAAATTGTATCTCAAAGTATCGCTCCGTGGGCGTTCCTATCATCGCTCGAGGAACTTTGTCTCTGGTCGGCATATTTACTCATACGGCGTTCACACCAGCCGCAAAAGCAAACTTGTCACGATAATATTCTGGAAACACGCGACTATATTTATACTTCGTGGTGGAAACAAACTTTAACGGACAGTTCGTATTTTCATTAACAATGACTGCTTTTGTAGTCTGTTTGTTGTATAAATACGACATTTGAACACGAAAACGCTCGCATTTGTAAGTAGATTATCATGGCTTGGCGACTACAATTTAACTTTATTATGGTTAAATTATATTAGCGTAAGCGATCAATACCGTACAATAGTATAGCTCGTGAATCGTAATCGTCTCTTTTATTTCTTTGCCAAAATTAAAGAGCGCTCGTAATGCCACAAAATTCTCTACGAGTACTCAATTTTCTCGTCTTAATTAAGGCCGCCAGTGAACTCCTTTCTTTACATTTAATTCAAATCGCAAACATCCTTTTGTTGTGACACAACGAGGTCCCCTCGTGTGGTGTCATATATCGTCGTTTGCTCAGCGACGAGAAACGGGCCGGAGTACAATAATGAAACTTAATTATTGCCGTCGGATACATCGTTATCTTGGCAATCATGAAACAGATACATTTATTTGCATTCCGACAATAGAGACTGGCGTCCGCGGGCAGCAACACGTACACATTAGCAGGATACAGCCGTCACTGCACGTTATCGACATCTACGCCGCGCTCTGTTTCGTAATGGGCTCCAGTGATATCATCATCACTCACGCTACAGATATCTACCGGTACATGAAGCAATGTTAAATACACATTTGTTATGTTTGACTCCTTCTGGCCTTTATATAGCTCCATACAACATGCACGGAGTTCTAAAAAGTCTCATTCCTAACGATCATTAAATAGCTTTTGCCTGCGGCTTTGCCCGCGTTGAATTAAACAAATATTAAAGGTAATTTTTTTTCTAAAACGTAATGTTATTCTAAGATCAAAAGTAGCCTATGTTTCTCTCCATCATTTCAGCTAACTGTATGCCAAAAATCAAGTCAATTGGTTGCATTGTTAGAGCGTGAAGAAAAAACAAAGAAACAAACATACACACTTTTTAATATTGTATTTGTAAGGATTAACATAGATTACAATTATAATAGATCAAGAGATCATTGATAAGAGATCATAGATTAAAAGAGATAATAATTCTATACAATACCTGTTTATTATATTTATATATGTCATTGAACGTATTTACTGAATCAGATTTTATTTTAAAAAATCTGAACAAGCTTTTCGTGCAACAAATGGTGCTCACTTTATACAGACTCCTATTTCTTGAGTCAGTTTCATGCCAGCCGATAGCGATTTTTTCACGTTCACTGGATATTTTGTTGAAATAAAATTTCGTGATTGTTGAAACCCGTTTCTAAAGCGAGTATTATGATCGTGTTTTATAAAAGTACTTGGGTGTTCTTGTGAATGACCTAATTCAACTTGTCAATCCATTCCGTAAATTTTAATTCTGTGCTGTCAACAATATGATGACTCGCACAAACCACAATACCTAACTCTAAAAGATTTGCACTTCAAATATTTCTCTCTTTTGAACATTAAAATATTTTTACTGATGTAAGTTGCTGGTGACTACTCGCATGAAACGTACTTATGAGCGTATTTATAAAAATAAATTTAATAATAATATTTACGTAAATAGTGTTTTCACATATTATATATTGTTTATTACCGTACGTACAATGATGCACCTTAGTATTACTAACTACACTAGGACACAATAAAAATTACTTTGTTTATAATTACTAAAACGATAAAACCAAAATCAATAAATACCAAGATGTGTTGCATTTAATACGAGTAGCGTGACGTTTAAAGTGTTTTAACGTTATTATATTTCTTCATATAGTAGCTTAGCAATGTATCTGTCCCATATTCGGAAATAATGTAGCGCTGCGGTATACGCACGCCGCGCGCCGGTCGACGCTTGTCGCGCTGTTATCACGACACGGTTGTTTCATTAGATTTGCTTTTCGGCAGAAATATCCACTATTATTCGTAGATATCACGTATCACATGTATCATAATGTAAGCTATTTTAATATTAGACAACCTATAGCTAGTATACATACATCTAGCTATTGCCCGCGACTCCGTTCACCTGATAACTTTAGTCACGAAATTTTTATTACTACAAATTTTACAGAGCCGAAGACCTTTCCAACGATTGCAAAACCGTGGAAATCAGTTCGTGCGTTCTGAAGTTACACGGTCAGGAATGAAAACCCGACTTATTTTTATGTAATAGATGAGTATATTAATATTATACGGTCGCTGAAATGTAAATTAAACCAACACATATAATTATTTCTAAAACAGCAGGTACATCGGACTAATAAGTTCAGTACGAACAGTTCGCATCAGATGGCCCTGAAACTAACCATTCATAATATGGACATAAGTCTCCCATAAATAGAGAATATACAATAAACGAACAAACAATATTATGAGTGATGACGTTAATGAATCCTTACTTTAATATGAAAAATGAGAAAGTTTGTTTGTTTTTATCCTTCCGTCACACTCTAACGAAGCAACCAATTGACTCGAGTTTTGGCAATTAGTTGAAAGGATGAAGAGTAACATAGGCTACTTTTGGTTTTGAAAGAACATTACGTTTCTGAGAAAAAAGAAGAGTATTTTTACCAATTTACGAAATCTACGCGAGTGAAGTCGCGGGTAAAAGCTAGTTGAGCAATAAATATCTATTTTTACTAAAACTTATTAAAATTTTCTACATCAAAAACCGTAACGAAGTAGGTTTTTTATAAACTTCACAACACTTATACAATTGTGTGTTTCAATCAAATGTGCTAAGCTAAAGATATATGAGTAAAATAATGGTTTTTCTCCTAAAAGACTTCTCAGAAGAGGAAACGGCACAATGAATAGGACAAAGTCACGCAGTTCATCGAAGTTCTTCCTAATCCTTGCACTTACTTAGCTTATCCATCTGACAAATCGTGAGAGTCGGCTTTTACAAAATATATATTTTTAATTAAATGAGTTTGCATGCGGCATAATTCAAAGCACGTAAATCATTTCACGTATTTAGGTTTTATGTGTCGCTCATACAACTATTTCATTAGTTAATTGTATTTCGCAAATAGTGTGATTTTAAAGTTTATACTCTACATGTACTACATGTTATATCATAGATACTAGTACTATTATATATTATGTGGTAATATGAATATACAACGTAGTTGGTATTCGTAACCAGTAGGAGATGACGAATGACATCAAAAACACATTACTTCGTGTAGTCTCGCTACGCGCTACGAGCTGCTACGTGCGTAGTACGTACTGCTACGAAATGAGACACACTTTTTACCTCCTTTTTAGTCATAAGCTTTTTACTCTTAGTATTTACAATCATTTCTCACTAAGACGGCTGTTGTTTTCCTGACTTAATTCATACATAATTAATTGTATTGTTGGTACTTGGTGGAAATTTATGTTTAACATTAATAAAACAATATTTACTGTAATTTTTAAAAATATACGACCAGTTTCGAAATAATTAAAGTATAAATATACAAAATAGTTACAGTACGAAGTATTTCGTCACCGGTCGTGTATTGCTTATTAAATTGCAGTAAATAGGTATAGTGGAAACAGTACAAGTAAAAAGTGAGTTTTATTAATGTTAACTTATTTCAGTTTTACAACGGCTGCTTGAAACATCATTATATTGAACGATCTAAGTTTCTTTCTTACTGTTACATCTAGAAACGTAATAAAATAAAAATTGAATTCCTTAACGTGATAATCCCTTCCTTCACCAATCACGTATTATATTGCGTTATATACAAACAAGAGTACAGGTTATAATAATTATGAAACATTCTCAATCATCGCGTGCAAATGCGGAGGTTGGATCTAGAGGATCGTATTTACAAAAGGGGAAAGGAAACTCTCCTCGTTAGCGCAGAAGTGTTATTAATACTCGAGACGTAAAGATTTACTAACAAGGCGTAATAGGCCCAGTTAAATAAAGTAAGTAGCATCCAAGGATAGATTTAATTAAATATCTAAAGGTGGCATACCCATATAATACAGAATTAGTTTGTAGATTGAACTGTTTATGAGATGTTGCGAGTAAATGCTGTGTGTCGTCGTCTAGTATTATGTACAAGTCTTACGTCGTTTGTCCACTATCACCGTCAACCTAGAACGAGATTATTTCGGCCCAATAAAATGAAACTTTATGATCTAGGCTATAAGTTTCATTTCCTAGCGACATTGCTCTACAGTTAATGTTATAGTCACAGGAAAACAAAACCTGTAGTCTATGTCATAAAGTGGCATTTTATCAGACCGCAATAATCTCGTTCCCGGTTGACATTGTTGGTGGACAAACGGCCTTAGGGTCATTTTACATGAAGACGTGACACTTCATTTTGAGATAGCAATTAGCAATTGAACTTTATTTACTCTTACAAAAGGTACATGTACCTATTTATCTTTTATTATAGGCCTGGCCTAACTTGAGTCAAATTCGAACTATGAGAAAGTTAACCTTCATCTGTATAAAACAAAGTTCGATTCTGAATTTTTATCTCGAAAATGAAAACCGTCTTGGTGTAAGCTGACATTTATACTAAATAGCATACACTAGATAAGATATATTCTAACTACTGTAGGGTAGTATAGTATGTATGTATTGTGTAGATATTAAATTAGGTAAAAGAAAAGAATTTGCTACAGCAGTTGCTACTTATTTATGAAATAATATGAAACAAAATACGATGTTTTATTACCTATGACGAATAGCATCTTCATGTACCCGCACACGCCTTGTTGATTTCATTTCACCTAAACATTTATGCCAATCAATATGTTATAATACTATACATATAAATATTACCACTAATGTAGCGCTATAAAAAATCATATTGAAGCCGAAATTTCAAATCATAATTCAAATAATTCACTAGAAATAGAATAACTTCCTTTGTTTTTCTTTTATCGAGTGATTTCACCCCTTATAATCAAACCCTTTTGTTCGTTTTCAATAAGGTTTTTTTGCAACTCTTTGTACTGTTGAGTATAATTGTGTTGTAGTGTTGATAAATTAATAAAATACGTATAATGCTAAATAAAAATGTAATATATTACATGTAATACTTAAAATACAAATATTTGATTGTGAGAAACCAACAAAATTACTCGTTAAAAATGTAACCTCGGTGCCGGGGGATCAATGGGCGAGCTACACATCGAGTAATTTAATGCGAAAATCAGTTGAACCCAACACTACGTTTAATGGTAAACTATTGATCCAAATATAGAAGGGCACTCCGCGCGCCACTAACATTTTTATTATTATTCATATTCGCTGGACGCGGTGCGATACACAAAGCATGCTACGTTTACGTGTTCCTCCGAAACGATACACCTACCCAGCAAAATTGCAACTGAACGTACTAACATAAACATCGACTACACGTCGGGAGTCACTTACGTACCTTAAATTTTACGGCCGATCTAAACAACTGAAAACTGACATCCATAAATATTTACATTCCGGTGCGGAGACGTGAACCGCTCGCCGCGTGCGTTGGGGCCGCGGGGCGCTGGGGCGGGCGGCGCGCGGGCGCGGGGCGGCGCGACTGAGCGGCCTCGCAGCGCCGGCATACTACCGGGGCGTCCACCGCGGGCGCCGGCTGCCGACAGTGTGCGGGACGCGCGCCCCCAATCGTCTGCTGATTGACAGAGCAATAACGAACATCAAAACGTACGTTTTATTGTCATCAAAGAATACC
>JAOTAV010085616.1:0-11981 GCA_026546445.1 Cyclargus thomasi | reverse complement strand
TGATTGGACTACATCGTTTTTCAATAACGTAAGATTTATTTAATTAAATAATAAAAAACCATGCATATTCCCTATTATTAATGGTCGCGGTTGCCTTACATCAGTGCAGTCATCAACGGCTTATCATCAGCATGAAAAGATGGAAATCTGGGGAAGTTCCAGTCTTTTCAATGACTTATATTATAGCAAGTAAAGAAACTAAACCTCCTCCTCCTCTTTTAAAATTGATTCAATGAATTTTGTGCGCTAATTCGACACAAAGTATTCTTAAATGATTTGTAAAATTATTTCACTAGAACCGCTCCAACAAAAACTTTAATGATAGGCCGTGCTCAGGGAAATTGGTAAAAGCTCTCAAACGCGTTATTATAATCCCATAAGAGACGGCCATTTTGGTTTTATTCTTTTTATAGATTTTTAATAACTGAACCAAGAGCGTGTCATGATACGGCGCGCTGCAGGGTTCCGTTGGAATGAAATAAGATATAAATTTTAAATTATTATGAATAAGTGTACTATAATAATATGTACGAAAAATTTCACTGTGTCTTTTTGTGACTTTTGTTAAATGAATTTTAAAAAACTAAGTCTCATATTTATTAAAAACATTTAAAATGTATTAAACAAAAAACAGGATAGGTTTAGGAAAGAAATTAACTTTAAAACCACGAAGAACGGGCTCGTTTCAGTCCTGTTTTTTGACTTTGTATTCTAAATTAGTTTTTTTTAATATTTCATTTTGAAAATATTCATTGATATTTGTTCGAATTTTGAATTTAACTTTTTTGAAATCATTGACCTCACAATTTTGCCAGCTGTATTAAATGCTTTGTTTCGATCACGGTTGCCGAAACAGTGTGGGCAAGAGAAAGGCTGTTGTGGGCGAATGTCGACGTCCTTGTGGACACTTGACTAGTAATTTGAGGATCATTATGCAGACTTATATATAGTCTATATTAATTTGTATATATACATTGTACAATCAGGGTAGTCGATACAGATCCAGATTGTGGATCCAAGTGGTTTGAGTTCCGTCAAACCGAGCCGGTAGATTATGACGTACATGGTATTGACAAATGATGTATATCCCTCAACTGGCTCTATTTCAATTTCCTTCATAGTACAATGATTTACATAATTGAAGATAGAAGATGATGTAGATAACTAATACTTTTAAAACAACAGTACACACAAATATTGTATATTTACTTCATCATCCGGCTAACACATTAAATTCAAATTTTCAAAAAAAGTTACATTCTTAGCCACGTCTTCAACATACATTTTCAAGTAGGTATAGTCTTTTATAATATGAGATTTTTTAAGTGTACAGCATTAAAATCAGCTGGTCGGCCTGGCTCGGTCATAGCTTAAACTTTTTGTTTTGAAAACTCAACTTTATCTCCCCCTAGGACATAAAGTTGAGTTTTCGAAACAAATTCAAACATTCGTTAAATTAGAAAACTTTTACTTTAACTCGCTTATAAAACTCTCCTTTTTATAATTTTTTTCGATGCTATTATTTTCCAAATAATATCTATGGATGCTTCACACCACGTCAGTTTGACCCTGTGGTCAAGACCTGAAGGACTTGTGTAAGTTATGTTACGGGTATCAGACAACGGAAATATATTTAATAATTTTATTATACACATATCTAAGATTTTTATTATATGATACACATATTTAATACACATCCACGACCCAGGAACTTTGAAAAACTTTTGTTCCGTTGAAGGGATTCGAACCCGCGACCCCCCGCGTGAGCTACCAAAGGTGCTCAACCACTGCGCCACAGAGGTCGTCAAAATAAGCATATTATATTATACGAATTTAGCATTCCTACTTTTTCTTAAAATATTCAATTTATGATGATAGTATGATCTTTCAGGAGGAAAAAATTAATAACTTTGTTTATAAACAAATTTTATTACAACAATTTATTAATGTTATTTAATATTTACTATTAATAAATCATAGCGAAAGTAGAATCTACATTAACTGATACACAGTCAATAATCATGAAAGGGTAATGATAAAATTAATGATCGCAATAATGATGTCGTATTGTTCAGTGACGTGACCGTTCTTAATGAATAATGATTGAGCTGTCATTAAGCGACCTCGTGACGTCATAGTGGGAAGGAAAATACGTCCGTTTGTATTGTATTTTAGTATTGTCTTTGTATAGGAGAATCGCTTGATTCTCTTACATTAGGTATAATCGGGGATTTTGAAAGAGAGTGAGATTGGTTGCGTTATGACCAGCCGACATATCACGACTCACATAGAATTGACATATTCCGACCAAATGACGTAGGTTAAAGGATATTTAAGGAGATCGTTAGACAAAAGATCACTTTTCTTTAAATCTCTACAGGCTTTTTTCACCCCTGTGGCGGTACTCACATTAAGCGTAATAATATATAGGTATATATACGACAGCTGAAATGTATCACGTGGGCCTCGGTCTGAGCGAGTATAACACCTTTCTCGGTCGGAAGATCTTCCTTCGGCCACCACGTTCATATCCCCACAACCCCAATGAATTCTTATAAAAGTGATGACTTTATATGTAATTGGTTGAACTGTTGGTTTATGGTGGAAATTCATGTTCAACCTTCATGTAACGCAGATATCAACACCTGATGATGACTTTGTCGAAACCTGTCGTCTATTTGTTATAAATTTGTAAAATATTGTAGAAAAAGTGTGTTTCAAGATTGGCTTTATAAAAAACATTTGAGTATACTTGTAACGAAAACCTTAGGGCGTTCTCGTTATTATAATTTACTAGCTGCTGCCCACGACTCCACCAGTGTGGTAACAAAGAAAAATTTCCTGACTTTTTTGGCTATAAACCTCACGGAGCCAGCTTGCCAACCAATGCAAAACCGTGGAATTTGGTCCGTGCGTTCTAGGTTATAGCGTCAGGAACCCAGAGTGGATCGTGATGCACAGTGCGTTCCGTGCATCGCGAAACCAGATAGAAGGGCGTAAACACCCACAAATGAGGTCTGCAAAAGTCGGACAATTGCTGACGGAGTTACGGAAGGTGGATCGTGCCCGTAGCTTCGTTTTCAGGCGGTGAGAGGAACGCCGCAGAGTTTTAGGTAGGGCTGCCGGTCGCAGCGCAGTCCCACATATCCGCAGTGGGAATGCGTTACCCCATTCTCTGCGTTAAAAAAAAAAAAAGGTTATAGCGTCAGGAAGCAAAACCCGAGATATTTTTATATCATAAATACAGCATGTTAATGCATCCACGTACACTTTAGGATTTTAAGCTTCAGTACACGTGTATACTGGAACTAAGACTCTGTTCAAATCACTCATTCGACAAAACACAGCGCATGTCGGTTTTCTTTTGACCTCCTTTTTTCTCTTCCAGGTGTAAGATGGTGCTGCTGTGGTGTATACTGTCGGTGTTGGCGGCGGCGCAGGCGCAGTCCAACTACGGGTCGCAGGCCAACAACATCGAGTACCAGGGCGAAGGCCTGCCCGACCAGACCGTGCTAGATGGGAAAGTAAGTTTATAAATGTCATTCGAACACATGTACCGCAGGCTTCGAGCAAACATTAATAAGATGCACACATCCCTTCGAAATTTAATAAAATAATGACAGCAACACTATCTCATGCAAAAACAAATTAAATCGAAATCAAGTGGATTTTATATGGGATTTGTACAGCGCCACCTAGCGATGCGCACGGTCACATTTACAATCGGAGAAGTTGAAAGAGATACAGATCGTGGACCTAAGTAATTTGGTCGGGTTATGTCAAACCCAGCCAGCCGCGACAGATCACGACTTACATAGAATTGACATATTCCGACCAAATGACGTAGGTCCGTCAACTGGCTATATTTCAATTTCCCACATTATACAAATCCCTAAAAATCTTAGTAAACGCGAAACGCGTTCACTGTCAAATGTAAAAAAAAACTTCCACTCGACACTCTGTCTCTATTTTAGCTTCCCCGATATATACTTAAACCCTCTTAATCATAAAAATATTTAAACAATGTTTAGCTAATCAGGATTTGCTGCCCTCTCTTTGTTTATGTGTGACGTTTTTTTAAAGTTCCAGAAAAGGACTGCGAATCTTGATAAGCTAAACATTGTTTAAATATTTTTATAAATAAGGGAATTAATGTTAAAATTTATTTGCTTGGATGATTGTTAAATACTGAAAAGTTTTTCTGGACAGTTTGAAGGTACACAGATAGAAATGTAATAGATGACTAATATAATAGCAAATTTGTCATTCGGTCAATTCCTCCCGTGGATTTAGATTTTTTCCCTCAATTTTCATCGTGAATGTCCTAATTCTAGGTGGGCAAAGCCACGGGTGAAAAACAGTATGTTGATTATTATTATTATATTTCTAGTCAGCAGTTTCCATACAATGCACACATTCTGTAGAATCTAATAACTATGTCAACAATTTTAAACTTCTTTCGTAAAACAAACTATATTTTATACTCCAGTTTTTAAAAGTTTTTAATCATATCAAAATAAAAGTATACAAGTTTTGAAATATCTACATTTATCGCTGATTGCTAGTGCAACGGAAAAAAAAAACTCAATCCTGCTCCATATTGTTTAAACTATAATGGAACGAAAAAAAAAAAGTAAAGAATACACCGCGAATAGGCCAAGTATAGTAAGGTATTATCTGCGTCTTAACAATGTACAAATAAATGATGTATGGATAGACATGGGCATGTATCGATAATTTGCCCGCTAGTGATGGGCTGGTGTCGATACGAGTTGTAGGATTTTATGAGAACGAAGTTTTTAAGATCTATCGAGTTAAACGCGCATTTTTTGTGGAATTTTAATATTTTTTGATACTTGTATAAATAGCTTCACACTAATGTTATGTATGCAAAAGTGTGTCGGTCTATTTCGTCTTTACGTCCAAACTGCTAAACCGATTTTACTGAAAAATGGTATGAAGATACTATAATGTGTCCCGGGGCATAGAATATTTTGCGGGAATTATCTAGAAATAATGTAATTTTAAAACAACCAGAAATATGAAAGCGACTCACTTGTTAACTTTACTCTAGCCTCCGTGTATATAACATTTTTTAATTTACCTCATTTTAGACAAACACTTGGATTTTTGTCTAATATGAGGGAAAGTATTGGTTCGAAAAAAAAGCAGAATAGGTTTTGTTGTGTAGTTTATTAGCGACGCTGTGTAGTTTATATTATGTAAATATGTAGGTCAACATGTGATCATTATAAAAACGTTTATTTCCAATTTGCTCTGATATAAATGATATTTTTTATTAGTTTTTGAGCGTGGGGACAGAGTGTCATCGATAAAATATATTTTCGCATCCCTTTGAGGTAAAAATGCAGAAAATTGATGGCGCCGAGTGTAAAGTAACAACTGGTAATCGATTTCAAGTAACATATTAATTTAAAAGTGAACCAATAGACTTGATGTTATATTGTACTACCCGGTCGCGTAAAAACCGAAACCTGGTATCAAATTTTCAGTAGGTTATACTGAAACCTTGTCATGTAATTTCCCCATGTATTACACCCTTATACGGAACTGCAGACCTGGCTGGTGAGAAGCGGGGGTAAAAAAAAAAATAAAAAAAAATTACAAAAATATATATCGGAATCTTTTTGTTTAGTGATAAAAAATTCTGTGTTAAAATTTACCAGCTTACATATCATGATTTGTTGGACTACCTAAATTTCGTGATTGGTCGGACAGACGGACAGACATCGAAGTCTTAGTAACAGGGTCCCGTTTTTACCCTTCGGGAACGGAACCTTAAAAAGTATACTGACAGATGATTTTAATATAAATAAAAAGTTTTCTCAGACTTAATGAAAATGTTTATAAAATTAGGTAAAAAAAAACACAGCCGAACAAATAACCTCCTCCTTTTTGGAAGTCGGTTAATCAGTTTCTGTCGCATTACAATTTCGTACCACGAACTACCAACTTTTTATCCTACTTTATTGTAAGTCCATCACGCTCTGGGCGGTATTTTCTACCTAATCGTATGATATGTTAGAAAGGTAGACGTGGAAGTAGGAATTTTTCGGATTTAATATTGACGACCTCTGTGGCTCAGTTGGTAAGCGCGTTGGTAGCTTAACCCGGGGGTCGCGGGTTCGAATCCCGCCGACGGTGCAAGTTTTCAATCTTCCTGGTTCTTGGATGTGTATTAAATATGTGTATCATATAATAAAAAACTTAAATATGTGTATAGTATAAAAGTATTAAAAATATTTCCGTTGTCTGGTACCTGTAACACAAGTCCCTCGGGTACTTAGCACGGGACCAGACTGACGTGGTGTGAAACGTCCATAAAAACTATTATTATTATTATTTACGATGTTTTCGAAACATCAAAAGCCTATGTCACAGATTACTAACATAGCTACTACGTAACCAATGAGTGGATTTCAAAAACTAGAATTTTTTTCTAATTTTGGTGGTTTTGGTGGATATGGTTTTTTTCATATACCTCGGTGTGAGTTGTAAGTACATTAGCGTGTGACTAGAATCTGTTGGGTGATGTATTTTTTATGTTTTAGGTATCAAACATACTTAATACATGTCACGTTTCTTATATGATACTAAAATTAGAAAATTCTCGAAGACAGAACTAAACTGTGTCTTTAAAACTTAGCCACAGTACTTAATCCAGTAAAATTGATATATTGTGAACAGTCACTTATATAGCACGACTACATAAAGATAAAAATGTAATCCAACATCAAGTCTACAGTTAATTGATCCTGATATTGACAGAAATAGTTCCACGACAGGCCACCAAAATTAGAAATCACTTATATTTTTATATTTTTTACTAAGAAAATGATTATTATTTTAAAAATTGTTACAGGGCCATAATATAAACAGTGTGTTTTCCTTTTTAAACCAAAAATGAAAACTGTATGTTTAGAAAAAAGGATGACTTCCAGCCGTGCCGCGTAAAAAAGCGGTTTGGGAAATTTACCCCAATATGTTATCCTCTATCCTTCAAACTTTTGCTTCTTATGGGCGGAGCGTCAAGCAAGAACAAAGAAACACACTTTCGCATTTATGAATTTTAATATTATGGTTTTGTAAACATAAAATATATTATGTAGCAAAAACAACATAAATCTTCTTTTATTAAACAACAGTAGTAATTTTTTATTGAAGTTTTCTTTTTTCATACTCTTACGCGTACAGAGCTGTAATAAATATCATATTCTATGGCATGTCGTTGTATTCTTTTACATTGTTATTTTTGCCGTCCTCACAATAAATTGAATGACAAAATATGATAAAACTCTGATCAGATATACGTAACGAGAGGCGAGCGGCGGCGCGGCGTTGTGTTACCGACTGTACCCTGTACGCTGTAGTCTGTGAGCTGATGAATGCAGCCATTAAAGATAGGATCGCCTGGACGAGGAAACTGTTTCCAATGACGGCACGGCATTTTGACGGTCCAATTGAAGTTTTTTGAGTTTTACAATGTTAAGTTTGTTTATCTGTCTGTTTCACCGCTTGCAGATAGACTATCAACAACTTTACTTGACAGATGTCGTATAAAGAATCTATCAAAAAAGTTGTCGATAGAAACTTTATCAGTAAACGGTGAAACAGGCCCTTAAACTTACAGTTTACAAAGTATGAACAGACAAAGTTCAACATAGTTACGCTTCTCATAAGCGTTAGTTTGTTATTAAAAATTCTTAATCAGAATTACAATATCTTAGGATCAAAGTCAGCTTTGGCATTGGAACTGAACAAAGCTTTCTGGTCGTATTCTTAAGATCCAAATTGTAGAATGACACTGATACGATAAATTCAAATAAATCTTTCGTATTAGATTCCAAACCATCTGGGGGGTTAGCTAAGATGTAAACGTTTTCGCTTCCTCGTAGAATCGCCAAAAAAATGTATGGAAATAACATAAGGCATAACGAACGCTTTCGACATTTTCATACATTTTGTCTGGCAATTCTCCAAAAAAAGCGAAAACGTTTAGATCTTGGCTAACCCCCTGATGCATTTTGCATAGTTTACAAGATTGATACAATTGCCTTCTGCAAACCGTTCTTCAAACCAACCTAGAAGAACGTTTACCGCAACGTCGTCAAGAATAGCGCACCCGTCTATTCTTCTAGCTAATAATTAGTACCAGAATATTATAACCTTTGTTTAAACTCTGCTTAAAATTAAAAAAAAAAATGAACATTTTAGCATCCGGCTCGAAGGACCGCCGTTTGACAGTGGAGCCGCGCGCTGCGTCCGCGGCCCGCGGCCAGTAATTAGTTGTGTAGATTTACACCGACAACCGCTACTATGTAACTAAATATAGACACACCATTACAATATTTTCGGCCCCGCGCCGCCCGAGATCAGATACCTGTATCTAGCTGAATATTATATATCTAGGTGTATGTAGAAGTTTTAAAATCGTTATGAAACTTTATTACGGGAAGGGTGCTGTAATCAGTCAAGTCTTTTTTATTGTTCTAGAGTCAGGTTAACTCATTTTCGCATTAACGATGAAAAACTGTTTTTTTTTTTTTCAAATTGTGTTGTAACTCAGGCACCTAAAATCGCACAATTCAAATGTAGTGCTAGTTGTACATTTTTATTAAGTATTAAAAAAAGTTTATAAAAAAATTTAAACTTATCGCGTTGCAAACATACATACAAATAATGTATTTTTTTTCTTTCCCCTGGACGATTTGTAGACGATAATGCTCTCTTTTTAAATTATTTTATATTATATTTAGAGGGCAAGCGAATAGACAGGTTACCTGATGGAAAGCAACTGCCGTCCCCCATAGACACTCGTAACATCTGAAGAGCGTGTGCGTTGCCGGTTTTTATAATAGGGAATGGTAATAGGGATAGGTTATACTCACTCACTGAACGTAACACAGCACATCACCGTTTCACGCCCGTTTTCTGTGAGGTCGTGCCGGCCCATTTGTGCCGAAGCATGGCTCTCCCACAGCAAATCTCGTTCGGTCAATAACGTGGTTACCGTACATGAACATGATTTAATAAATAAAGTACTTTAATATATAACAATGTTATTATATTTTGTTGTGTTCCAGGTGACGAAGCTGGATGACCTCAGTCCTGTGATATTCCTGAATAGAACGCGCGCGACGCTCAACTGCGCCGCCGGATCCATGCAGGTCAGTAATTATATAATATTATTAACTCTCACACCGATTCCGGTTACGGTGGCCGGTTTCATACAAACCTGGCCTGTTACGCATTATAGTGTCCAAGTGTGTGCGCAGTGCACAAGAGCACTCTCTCTTCTTTTACTCTCGTAACCCAGTGAGACGGTTGACCGACACGGCTGGCGGAAGATTAGGCGCAGGACCGACGTTTTACATGCCAATCCGAAGCTTCGTCTTACTAGTCAGACAACCTGTCCTAACCAAACTTGGAAATGACATGTTTTTAACGCGGATATCGAACACACAACCTCTTGGTAATCGAATCAAAGGAAGGACTATGAAGCGCGAGGCTCTTCTTACCCCCTACTGGGTGAATACTCAACAAGTCAGTAACTTATTAGCAGCTGGAATTTCCAGAACTATATTTGACTTTAGATTGCCTCCGTTCATGTTAGTAAGAAGTACGACGAAAATAGTCTTTTATCCCGAAAGATCTCCCTTTCCCGCGATCTGAGGATAGTTTTTTGCGCGGATGCCGTTGATATCTTGAGATACGAGCATCAACTTCTACAATCTAAAGGTACGATTCCGATCAACGCGACAGGTAGCTGCGACATATAAAAAATCAAATAAAATTATGACATTCACTATAGGTTTCATTTTGCTCTACGCCACTTCAAGGCAGCCGCGTCATGGGTAGCAGACCAATGTCAATAGAAAATGAAACCAATTGCTTATGTCATAAAGTGGCATTTTATATGATTTTTTATGTGTGTAGCTGCTGGCAGCGAGGTTTAAAACAATAACTGTCATTTTGCTATGATTGTAAAAATCAATTTCTTTAATACCAATCCAGTTTAGCCGTGTGTGTTCGGCCTCAGGCGGCATTGTCCTTGCGTGCAATAGCTAAACTATTTCTCGGATCATTCTAAGCTATTTGTATTCAAATTATAGCCAGCATTTTCAACTTATTTGAATTTGTCCACGTAAATAATAACTTATATTAGTAAGTGCGTCTGTTTGAAAGTCGAATAGTTTCAAAAAGAAAGAAAATAAATTTACACTAATAAACAATATTAATACAAACATCCAGATACCAAATTGGTTCCCATTCAGCAAAAGATATGCGCTTAACAATAATATACCGTCAAAGTGAGGACAGTCAAAATATGACGAACTAGCGGGCCCTAAAGAGTTTGTCCTGTCTGTATTAGTTTGTGAATCTAAACCATTCTCAAATTTTCTTGAGTACTTAAAAAAAAAAAAAAATCGATCTGGTGGTTTAGGAGGAGTTCAGTGACAATCACACGCACACAATAGTTATAATGAACACCATGCTGTTAAATAAAGTGAAATGTATTTTTTATTAAATCTGAAGATTAAAGTAAAATATACAAACATAGAATAAAAGTATAAATACTATAAAAAGAAAAACTTTTCTGGCAACTGGCAGAGTACCAAGGAAACTGATGGCATTGCCCCGTTGGATGGCAATTGCTATCCGTTGTGCCAGGTAGCTCCCGGCTCTGGGCTCTCGGGTGACTGTCTAAAGAGCTGATGTGCTCCCGGACCCCAAGTGCCTAAGGTTTCCACTCCAAACGGCTCAAACATGAGATCTCCACTGAGCTTTTCATATTTGCGCCGCCTGAGATCTGAAGACTTGGTTTAGATCTCATCGAAGGTAATAAAAATAAATGAATGGTTAAATTAAGAACCTCTTCTCGTTTTGTAGACTAAGATTTATAAAAATCATTGCCCTCTCTAAATTAACTCGCAGAAATAACGGAGCAGATAGTTGGATTTTGCCAAAAACTGTATCCGGCAAGTCTCTCAAGTCCATTTTAAATGTTAGATCTGTCATTATGTGGGTGGCTGCGGGGTCGCGGCCTACGCGACAACCTTACCTAACACCTTCTAAATGCCAAGCTTCGGTAATATGTTACTCGTATTAGGCGTTATGTGAGACAGAGTTAAACTCAACTTTACATACATGCATTTTGTATGAGCCTATACTAGTTTCTTCTTCTCCTTAGGCCCTAGTTAATGTTATTGCAAAAATATTTTATAATTTTACATTAAATAACCATCTAATTTTTTTTTTCATCGGACATTTCTTAGTCCCTGAAAATGATAAAAAAAAGATCTTTGAGAATAAATTCACATGTATAGTAGTGGAGAGGTATGGATCATTATATAGTCTCATTACAATGTTAATATCAAAATCTTTTGTCATAGGTAAAATATTAACGAGGTATTTTTATTATTATTTATCTTGTAGATTGAGTTTAGTAAATTAAGATTTTTAGTAATATTCCGCGAAAATTAACCTCAACTTGCAAATAAAAATGCGGGTTGAGAACCTCGACGCGCGTTTCGCCCCGACACAGGGGCATCCTCAGGATGTGGACTCTACGAACAACGTCCGTTAAGTGCCGCCACCAGCCAAATCACCATCTTTTATACACTACTATGCCCACTACCCCCACTACCCCCACTACCCTCACTAGTACCCCCGAATATATTAATATGCGGTGACGTAGTCAAACAGCTTTGATTAATTATTTAACAATGCAACTCTATTGTTTTTCTTTTCTTTTATTATCTCTAATTGTTGCAACACGCTCAACCGGGAAGTCTTTATCGCATTTATGTAAAACTTTATGGAATCACTATCGGATATGGTATGATTATAATCTAAAAGATGTTTAGCAAAATGAGACTTATAAGGATGACCATTTCTATAAGCAGCGATGTGTTCCTTGTACCGAATCTCAAAGTTTCGTCCAGTCTGACCTACGTATA
>JAOTAV010085605.1:0-11982 GCA_026546445.1 Cyclargus thomasi | reverse complement strand
ATTCCAGTTCAAATTGAATAGGTACTCATACCTAAGATAGCTCGGGTACACAATATAAAGTAGTGCATCATTTCTACTTTAAGGCGGTACGAAGTTCGCCGGGTCAGCTAGTATGTATATATTAATACGCGAGCCGAAAACTTTGTACCCCTTTTTAACGAAAGACGCGTAGATGTAAAAGTATTAAATTTCTCCCAGTTATAGTTGATATGTAACGCTACGCACACTACAATATTTTGACATGACACGATAATCATACACGAAGTGCTCTTTTGCCTATGGTGGAAGTCTGTGATTTTTTTTTCAAATAGATTTCAATGGCCTGGTAACCAGACCTTTATGCCAAATTGAAGTCTGTGATTGAATTTAGAATAGATTATGGTTTTTACACGATGGATATAAATGTTAATGGTCGAATTTTGACCGCAGGGCGACCTCTAGTAATACGTAATCACATCTGTCAAAATTTTGAACTCTCTGCCTATTACCGTTCCTAAGACACACCGAAGTCTTAGAATAGGGCTCCGTTATGACCATATAGGTACGAAACCCTAAAATCTGTCTAATTCATCTGTCTGTCTGTCTTCACACTAAACACGTGACGATGATGAAAATCATTAGTTTCGCCAAACGGTCAACGTCGCTAAGACATTACCATAAGTCACTAATATCTATCCATCTTCAGTTATAAATTACTGTTTAGTATTCCGTTCAGAGTGGGGAACTGTTTACAAAACATCTTGTGAGGGTATCTTCATAGATTACGGCAGGGGCTCATATTCTGCAAAGTTGGGTGGGGGGGGGGTTCTGCCAGTAGAGTTTAGAACGATTTTTTTTCTCATCAAATTAACCAAGAGCATGTCAGGGTACGAAGTATGATTACCGCACTCGGAGACTTTCAATGACACACACACACACAGATACGATTTTTTGCGCCGGGGGTTGAAATATTCCAAAACAAGCGAAATTTCCAAAAAAACAACAAAAAACCCGACCGCAGGAACTATTGCAATTTAAACATAAAGTTGTGTATATTTCTAGAATGGCTATTTAAAGCCCTTCATTTTGATACCCTATCCGACCTAAATAGACGGAAGAAATTTTTAGAAACTCAAAATTTTGACTTCAAGATCCGCCATTTTGATTTTTAAAATTTTTAATGTACCTCAGTGTCACTTGTGCTATCAAGACTCATCTAACGATACCTCGTACGTTAAAATTCTCGAAGCCGTTTAGGCTGCAGAGCGTTCCAAACAATTATACAGATATATACGCTCGAAAAACATAACCTCATCCTTCTGATGCAGTCGGGTAAAAAGGTTAACGTACTTAACGAAAGTCTCCCAAGGGAGTTGGGTAGTTTTAACGAAGATTAGGTAGTCCCTAGTCCGGCAGATTATGTAAATACTTCCTGAATTAACAGCTGCCTATGTCCTATGTAGTTGTTATATACACATAGTGAGCCTTAACTTTAAGTCACAATTAAGAATCCGTACATAAACATTTGTCCCTTTACTCAGAAATGAAAAAAAAAAATTTTATTTTCAACCTGATGAAAATGAAATCTATTATATAAAAACAAGTCGGGTTTTCCTCACTGACGAACTCCCTCCAGAACACACAGAACCGATTTCCACGGTTTTGCGTTCATTGGAAAAGTCTCGGGCTCCGTGACGTTTATAGCAAAGAAAATTGAGGAAAATGTTTAAGAGAAAAGCTGGAAAACGGGGAAAATCATTTTCACATACAGCACCATCTCTGATACATAGCATTCACTACAACGGCGCAAGTGGTTTTAACGCGGTTACAAAATTAAAATCTAAACATTTTTTGTAACGCATAACTTATTAAAACTTTTTATTTTTAAAAAATCGGCCAAGTGCAAGTTAGACTCGCGCACTGTGGGTTCCGTACTACATTGGACAAACGGACAGACATCGAAGTCTTACTTATATAGGGTCCCGTTTTAACCCATTGGGTACGGAACCCTAAAAATACATGTATGCCGCAAAAGAAACTAATTTCTGAATAAAAATATCCGGACAGGATTCATAACTATACAAAGAGGTCCCGAGCAAAAAGTTTAAAAAACACTGTTCCTCAAGGAGACTAAATATATTTTTTAATTTTCTTTGTTTTTTTTTTTTCTTAATTTAATGTTTATGGTTTCGGACCCTAAGGGAAAAAACGGGATCCTAGTTATAACTAAGACTTCGTTGTCCGTCCGTCTGTCTGTCACCAGGCTGTATCTCAAGAACGGCGATAGGGAGTTGAAATATTCAGAAACAGATTTTTCAAAATATACAGTTACACTAGTATTAACCCACTGCTTTGCCTGGGTGGAACAGGGAGAAGACCTAGTTGAAAGGATGTTGAGTACATAGGTTACTTTTAACTTGGATCGAAATAATATTCGTATATTTATTTTTTTACGCGACTTTCGAAACCCGAGCGAGCTAAACCTCAAGTGAAAACTAGTTTTTATTATTTTTCGAATTTTGAAAAGAATTCTAAAGCCGTTTGTCCACCGCACGCCGCGCGCCGTCACGGCCAACGAGATTATTTCGGCACGATAAAATGCCACTGCGCGACATGCACTTTGGGTTTTATTTTTCACCAAACCACTGCAGAGCAGCGACGAAATACAACCCATAGCCCTGAACATAAAGTGGCTTCTTATCAGTCCAAATGAATCTCGTTGGCGATGACGGCGTACGGTGGACGAATGGGGTTCCAACTCAACTTGTGTTTACGGAACCCTAAAAACATCTCCCATAGCGTTACGAGCACGCGGAACTAGCTTCGACCCTGACATTCCTCGTGTTAATAACAACTGAATGAAAGCCCTGGCGAGATGCCAGACGGACAGACACACAAACACAACGTTAATAAATAAAGCCTGGAAGTATATTGTTAAGAGAATTGCAGCATTTTGCCGTGGGAGAGCCATGCTTCGGCACGGATGGGCTGGCGCGACCGGAGTGATACCACGGCCTCACAGAATACTGGCTGGAACGGCGTTGTGCTGTTTTTCGTTCAGTGAGCGAGTTTACGTGGCCCAGCCTCCCTAGTCCCTTATCCCTGTTCCCATTCCCTATTCCCTCAAAGAGGCCGGTAACGCACTTGCGACTCTTCGGATGTCGCGAGCTATGTCCACGGGCGACGGCAGTTGCTTTCCATCAGGTAACCCGTCTGCTCGTTTGCCCCCTAAATATATAAAAAGCACGTATGGGTCGGCATACCGCGGTCTCGCAGAAAACCGGCGTGAAACAGCGATAAGCGAGCAAACAGACAGGCATCGAATATTGTAGTATTAGAGTTATAATAATATTTTTCTTTCCCCTTTGGGAACGGAACCCTGAAAACCACCTTCACAAGACAAGACAGACAAGAGTCAATCATTATCGAAATAAAATGTAGACGGTTGCACTGTCAGGGAAGTTGATACAGAGCCAGACAGCGGATCTAGTTTGGTCGCGTTACGACTGACATGTGACATATTTCGGCCAAACGACGTAGTTCCGTCGACTGGCGCTGTTTCAATTTCCTCGATGTACACATAATGATGGCTCACTATAAACTTGACGCTAAGACTATAAATATCTTATAACACGGTTATTGATAGTCCAGGAGATGAACGATAAAAGGTCCATCAAATTATGTATGCGGTACGCCGCCTGTGACGTCAGCGTTGACGCACATCACGACGCGGCGCAGCGGAGCGGGTCGCATTTTATATCCATACTTATGGCTTTCACATGGGCACAGCGGGGTAAGTTTAGCTTCTAATAAGTATGTTAAAACGTTAAGCACATTACCCAAAAACATATATTTTATCTCAGAATGTTTAACATTATTTAACATCTAGCGAGGAATTATCATTACAAAAAAATTAGTACCGTGGACATCGAATAAACGATTTTCTTTTAAAGCAATACAATAATAAATATCCCTAAAGAATAATTCTTATTTCTTGTTTTTATTAATTGTATATTAATTATATTTCGTTAGCGGGAAGAGAGGTTCGAAACTAAGAATGTATGTTCAAGGCCGTTGGCGCATACAAGGACCTTAATATTATAAACGCAAAAGACTGTCACTTCTTCACGCCCAAGCCGCTAAACCGATTTTGCTGAAATTTGGCATGGAGATACTTTGAGTCCCGGGGAAGGACATAGGATACTGATATTAGCAATAGAGTCCCGTTTTTAGCCTTTAGATACGGAACCCTAAATATGCGAAAGTTTGCAGCAGAAACAGTTGTTCGTTTCTATTTTATATAGGCCCTGTGTCCTTGGCGCTCCCTTACTGTCGGCCTTGCCAAGACGCACTCCCTGTATTAGGGGCTATATGTATAAAGAGCTAGTGTGATGCAGATATGCCAGGAGATCTATAATAACTAGAGGTCGCCCTGTGGTCGAAATTCGAACATAAACATTTATTCAAGAGGAGGCTATTAAAAAACTATAATCAATTTTCAATTCAATCGCAGACTTCAATTTGGCATAAAGTTCTCACAAAAAAAAAACAAACTTCAGCCATAGACAAAACAGTATTTCGTGTATGATCATCGTGTCATGTCAAAATATTACGTACCACTCGCCCGAGTGCTCTCGGCGAGAGTGTACAAACCGGCGTTATAGAATCTTGCGAGATAAACTCGATCCGGGTTCCGATTTTTCGATTGAAATTTATCATATTGAAATTTAAATGCGACAAGACATCGAGCTGGTCTGATGATGGACCTGGAAGGTGGATGGGAACTCCGTAACTAAACGACGTGACCCCATCGAGTTTGGGCTCATGTGATTCATCTTGACGAGTACCTTGACACAAGTTTATTAATTTTTTTTTTTTTTAATTTTTTTGTTGGTGGTGGTTACGAATCTGGCCCATCTAACACATACCTATCCCCACTAACTATTCAAGTCACGCACCAACTTATAGTATAGATAATATTATCGCGACCAAAGGGAAAGAACTCCTTGTAATTCATGTTGTCCTGGTACTTCCCCTCGTTCTACGAAAAAGGGGGTTGGGGGAAATTATGACTGCTTCCTACTAACATTGTAAACGATATGTTTGTAAGTATGGATGTTTGTTACTCTTCAACGTGAAAACTGCTGTACGGATTTCAATAAAATACCAAGGAGACATTTTCCGATCTTAAGTACATAATACGGATGCTGGTTAGATACGGAGACACGAATGAACCGTTTTGACCGGAGTAATATCACTGCCTCACAGAAAACTGGCGTAAAACGGCATTGTGCTGTTTTTTGTTCAGCGAGTGAGTTTACCGGTGGCCCAACTTCCCTAATCCACCTATCCCTATTTCCATTCCCATCGGATGTCACGAGTGTCCATGGGCGACGGCAGTTGCTTTCCATCAGGTGATCCGACTGCTCGCTTGCCTCCTAAATATCGTAAAAAATAATAGTCTAAAATAAATCCAAAAAATAAAATTAAAATTTTTCGTGAGCGCATATGAAGCCACAAATGACTCGACTTATTTTGACTAGAATGAATACGAAGCCATATCTGGCGTTGTGTAGTAATTTCTACATATTATAAATAATGATAAGTGAACAAAAAATTTTTTCACTTTTGTTACTGTTTTAAGATAAGATGTTAAAGATATCTACAGCAAAAAAAACTATTTTAGTCACCTCCTCCATAATTCATGCAATTAAGGGTTAATGAAATTTGACGAATAATTCTTTATACCAATCAAACAAACTTGCACATTTAACAGGGTGACTTCTAAGAGAATAATTTTAAATGGATTCAGTCGTTTAGGCGTTAAGTAGTAGTGGCCAACTTGGACGGCCACATTACAATCTGGCGCGTCGTCAGGATGGCGTCATCGCTGATGGAGACGAAGGGTCTGGTGAGTGTTGTGACAGCCACAATTGACGGCATTTAGCCACACACGATGCCAAACACATAATCTATATATTAATACGCGAACGAGAAACTACACCCCTATTTACGAAAGACGCGTAGATGTAAAAGCGTGAAATTTCTCCCAGTTGTTGTTGATATGGACGAGAAACGTGGAATACCAATATTATTTTAAAATATGCTTTAATTTTGGATATTTTTAATCAATAAAATGCTACGCACACTACAATATTTTGACATGACACGATAATCATGCACGAAATACTATTTTGTTTACGGTTGACGTCTGTGTTTTTTTTTTCATAAAATTTAATGGCCTTGTAACGAGACCTTTATGCCGAATTAAAGGCTGTGATTGAATTGAGAATAGATTATACTTTTTTATAGTTCCTGTACACGACGGATTTAGATACTTACGGATGAATTTCGACCACAGGGCAACCTGTAGATGTTATAAAAGTGTGTGTGTGTGTGTTTGGCACTGAACTCCTCCCAAACGCCTGGACGGGTTTTAATGATTTTTTAGGGATTTGAGAATGGTTTAAAATTTAAATTTACATTTTGGTAGACTCGAAGATGTTTTTACTTTTGTAAAAAAAGTTCGAACTTAATTCGTCAGATGGCGTTTTAACGGTCAACATGTTTTTATGCGATTATAGATGAGAATTATTATTAAATGCTAATATTATTAAAAGTACTCGCAATGAAAGTGTTAAACTCGAACATGAATTTTCATACCAACTTTTAACCCCCAAAAACAACCCGCAGAGGTTGAACTTCACCAAATCCCATCTAAGCGTTCAATAGAAAACCCGCATTAAAATTTTGAAACTCGTAGCGCTTGTAGTCTCTGAGATTTCGTGATGATTGAGCGATCGAGTGACCCGTTCCATGGTTGAAATTTACAACAAATTAGCAGAAAGGAAGACCTTATCACAATATTCTGTTCAAATTTTATTCGAGGATATCCGGCGACATACGTACAAACATACATACACACACTCGTTCCAAATGAAACGGACCGGGAGCGTTTGTATCATATTGGCAAAGGACGCTTCCCACACGAGTTCCGGCGAAATTCGTTCGTGGCGCATTCCTCCAAGAACCGTACATTTTTCCGAGATAAAGAGGCCCATACCAAATTTTGTATATCACCAAAATATCGTCTCCGTGGCACAGAGCACGGCTCTTAACCCGGTCATCTGCGCCCTAAACGAATATCAAATTTCAACGAAATCCGTTCATATGTTTCTGCGTGATTGTCGGAGAAACGTCGAAACGAACTTTGGCATTTTATCAGTACCAGAGGTTGCACTGTGGTCGAAATTCAACCATAAATTATATTTAAATTCATCGTGTAGAGAATCTATGAAAAAAAATCTCAATTCAATTACCAGGCCATGAAATTTAATGAGAAAAAAAAACCACAGAATTCAACCATAAACAAAAGAGCATTTCCTGTCATGTCAAAACATTGTAGTGTGAGTAGCATTTTATTTCACTTAAATATGCAAGATTATAGCGTATTCTAAAATAATATTATTATTCCACGCTCCTCCTCCACATCAACTACAACTGGGAGAAATTTCACGCTTTTACATCTACGCGTCTTTCGTAAAAAAGGGGTACAAAGTTTTCCGCTCGCGTATCAATGTATAGATATGCAACATGTCCACCGTGCAGTCGCTAAAATAACCAGTTAACCACATTTCAACCTTATGACCATAGAAATAAAGTCCAGTGGCTTTACCATGAGTTTAAAGCATTAGTATTTGTCGATACCTGCTCGATAGCGACTACGTGAATTTTATTATGGCAATTTTAGTTTTAAATATAAACAAAAAATTAAATCACTATCGAGTATCGATAAAATTATTGCTTTAAACTCACGGAAGAGCTGCGGAAGCGCGATTTTTTTTTGTTCATGATATTTAGGGGGGCAAACGAGCGGACGGGTCACCTGATGGAAAACAATTGCCGTCGCCCATGGACACTTGCGACATCCAAGGAGTCGCAAGTGCGTTGCCAGCCTTTAAGAGGGAATAGGGATAGGGGATTCGGGAAGTTGGGCCACCGGTAAACTCACTCACTGAACGAAACCCAGCACGACACCGTTTCACGCCAGTATTCTATGGGGCCGTGGTGACAATACGGTCGAGCCGGCCCATTCGTGCCGAAGCACGGCTCTCCTGCGGCATTGAGCACCCGTATTACGTACTTGATGAGATCGGAAAATGTCTCATCGGTACACGTCTCCTCAGCCGGGGGCTCGAACCTGCACCCTCTCGAGCGCGAACTAAAGTTCTTAACCACTAGGCCACGGACGCTCTAAATATCTCTCGACAGTACACCCAGAATATATATAGATTATACAATGTTGTGTAACATACTACAACAATTAGTAGCAACCTTCATACATACAAACGCGCTAAACAACCAATTACGACATACGCACGAATGGGCCGGCCGGATATTACGCGGCCTCGCTGAAAAGTTGTGTTAGATTATCCTAGTGGTTTTTTCAGCAAATAAACGAACAAATATATCGCCTGATTACTGCCGAAATGAAAACCGAGCAATTTAAGGTATTGTCGTTGAAATTCCTAAAACCTTAAAATCTTTTTTAGGGTTCCGTACCCGAAGGGTAAAAACGGGACCCTATTACTAGGCCGTCGATGTCTGTTCGTCTGTCTGTTACCAGGCTGTATCTCAAGAACGGTAATAGCTAGAGAGTTGAGATTTTCACAGAATATGTATTTCTGTTGCCGCTATAAAAACAAATACTAAAAACAAAGTAAATTAAATATTTATAAATACAACAAATATGTTTTCTGCGTTTTAGTTCCTTAATAATATCGATAAATTCGACGCACTCATCATCAGCGGCGTGGCGGGGTGGCTAAGGTGCCTATTTAGGTACGAAGAGGCCCGAGTTCGATTTCAACCATTTCACTTTTATTTCATGTGTTTCTTTTATAAATTTTAATTTATTTCATAGGTTTTTTAAATAAATTTAAAACCATCATTAATGCGTTATCCCAATTTTTTGCTCTGTACTGGTACGGACCCTTTGAGCGCGAGTCTAACTCGCACTTGGCCGGTTTTTTATTAAAAAAACATCTTTAAAATCATACGTTTGCTTACTACGGAACTGTGAAAGAGTAAAGTTTAATCTTCATACATACATACAATGATTGTGTGCGTCTGTTTGTCACTAAACTCTTGTAACTCTGAAATTTTTGTAGGTATTCAAATAGGGATTCGAAAATGTCTTAGAATCACAAATTAGCACGGCAGGAAAACGTCTGTCGGGATCGCTAGTTAAGTTTTAATTTTAAAATTAAATAAATTTCTAAAAACAGGTGTCAAAACATTACCAATGTTATCACTTAACAAAAATAACTTTAAGTTTATACGAGTACCTATACTCCTCCTTATCACAATGACTCAGTCAAGTTTTGATAACTGTTTTATTTAAAAATATTTATTATTTTTAACGAAAACATTATCAGAGGAACTTTAAAAAGTTATTTGTACAAATAATTCTTTGACTAAGACAATATATTTTTAAATAAATTTAGCAATTATATTTTGTACAAAAGCTAATCACTTTTATTTTAAAAATATAATTTTAAAGTTAATTTTTGATTGCTTTTAATTATTGTAACTTTGGATACATTAAAAAAAGTTTACATATATTTTTATTTGTTTTTGCCTTGTATGGTTTTCAACTATAATTACTGACACGAATATACAAAACATTTTACTAATTTTGCCAACGTTCTGCGATAACTTTACCATTAGATTAACACATTTACACAATTTCTCATTGCATTTTTCAGAAATACACAAAGTTTTAAACGTATTTTTACGCAATTTCACAAAGTTTTCAACGCTTATTTACGCAAATACACAATTTTTTTTCGACGAGTTAACAACACTGATACACAAAACACGAATTCCGGCACGCGTGCTCACGACGCGGCGTTCAGAAGCGGACTGGTGATCTTTCAGTTTTCAGGATATAATGCGGGGTGTGTGTGTTGTGTGAAAGTTTATTCCGTTTCTATCCATTCTGGTGTTGTGGGAGTTCTACAACTGGCGGGAACAAACATCACGTAACGGTGCACTTTGATGCAATGCAAATTTCACCCTTATTTCATGGCGGACGATTGAAAATAGCTATACTCGATGGACACCATTTACAACATTAATACGCAAAGATGCACCCTCAATTCAATCTTACGCCATGAACTGAGGGTACAATTTGGAGTCCATCAGGTCGTGTTTGACATCAAGGTTCGCCAAACACGACCCCATTCACAACGTTAATATCTATAAAATGCACCTTCAGTTCATGGCATAAGATTGAAAATGCATTGCATCACCACCTTTGCGCGACGTTTGTTCACGCCGTGTAGAACGCTCTTTATTAATGTAAATAAAGTTTGATATAATACTACCAATTTAAATGTAATAACTTCATTTAAATGTTTTGACCGCGACATAATAGCACGTAATTCGAAATTTCGTAAACAAAGTATTTTCAATTTTGTTTAAATAACAACACTAAATTGTGATAAGTTTTTTAATTTTTTTGTTGTTGAAAATAACAAACCTCATCTTTGTTACCACGCAGACGGAGTCGCGGGCAACAGCCGGTTAGGATTAAAATTGTATTTTTTTTTAACTTAAAACTAGGCGGCAAACGATGATCACCTGATGGAATGCAACTACCGTCGCATCTTCAATAGAGTTGCAAGTGCGTTGTTCATCAACAAATCACTTCTTTGTTCACATCAACAAAGAAGTTTTTAAACTATTTTTAAACCAGGAAACAAGAAAAGGCTTGAAGCCATAGGCAAATGAGATTAAGAAGGTATTGCGCAAAGTTATAGAGACACTGATATGGCTCAGTGGTTTAAACTTCACACCTAGACGTTGTCAGTTCAATCCATGAGAGGAATTTTGAATTTCATAGACACTCGCATCATCGGAAGATTTGCAGATGCGTTGCCGGCCTTTTGTTAGGTAACTAGCTACTGCCGGCGACTACGCCTGCGTAAAACTTTATAAATTATCTCGTTTTCACAACATTTTTTGATTACTGCTCGGCTCCTGAGAATAGCGCGTTCAAACAAACGGACAAACTCTTCAGCATCATATTATTAGTAGAGACATTTGGATTGTCTGTGTGTCACGATTCCGAGATCAGTGTCACAGTTAAAAATATACTTAGCGGCATTCTGTGACTAGTTTTAGGGTTAGTAATAGAAAACATACTGTGCTTCGGTAGGAGTTTGCGAGCTTCATACCGCGGCCGCATCGAAAACCGTCGTGAAACTGTGACTATTTCCAACACCGAGCTCGAATGAACTGGATCGAGCGTAGAAACACCAAGGCCTCACAGAAAACCGGCGTGAAACAGGGTTGCGCTGTGTTTCGTTTACTGAGTTTACTGGAAATCCAACTTCTTAACAACCTCATTCCGTATTCCCGTACCCTAAATTTGGCCGGCAACGCACTTGCAACGCCTCTGATGTAACAAGTGTCCATTGTCTACGGTAGTTGCTTTCCATCAGTTGATCCGTCTGTTCGCTTGCCAAAAAATCCTACCTTTCAAAATCTTCGTATCGCAAAATATTTTACTAGGAGCTCATAAAAACGTAGGAGATTAAGCTGCAAAAAATCCGCAGCCAAAACTTTTTGTTCCATTTTAAACTTTATAATTAGGCAGGTTGAATATAAATTTGAATGTCTCGATATCAATGAGAAAAGTTTTTATGTAACGGCGCGAAACTTTTGTATTTTAGTACTGAAAGTAAATTCATAGCTTACAAACTTCATAAGTACAATTTATTACTACTAGAGGTCGCCCTGTGGTCGAAACACGACCATATTTAAATCTAACCATCAATCACAGACTTCGATTTGGCATAAGTCTCGTTAGCAGGTCATTAAATTTTATTAAAAAAACACCGACGTCAGCCATAAACAATAGAATATTTCGTGTATGATTATCGTGTCATGTCAAAATATTGTATTGTGCGTGTTGTAGTGTGCGTAGCGTTTTATTTA
>JAOTAV010085594.1:0-11982 GCA_026546445.1 Cyclargus thomasi | reverse complement strand
GTAACACACAGTCCCACACCCTTTCCTCATATTCATTATTGTATCTAGGTACTTCATACAATGGTAAATTATTCAGCGTTCTTAAATTAGCTGAACGTGTTCTTACATTTAATTTATTTAAATAGTTACTATACTGAGTTACAATTGACAAATTTACTTTGTCATACACATTCAAAACTTTACAGTAGTGAAATAGATGTTCGTAGTTGTCTTCGTATTTTAATTTGATTTTAAAAGGAACAATTGTTTTTAGAAGCCTTATTTGTAAGTTATAAATATTCTTTAGATACGAGCTGTATGTTCTCCCATAGCTAGATAGTCCATAATTTATAACAGAATCCGCCAATGACATATAAAGTAATCTACAAGTTTTGTAAGGTAATTTGCTTTTAAGTATAGATAATTTAGATAACAATGTCCTTAAACTTAATATATACAGTCGAATTGAGAAACCTCCTCCTTTTTTAAAAATAATTTTTCATATCTATTAAATTTTGATAAATCTTTGCGATTTCATTATCTAGCTTGTCTGTTTGGATAGGTTCCATCAAATCCACATTATTTTAATTTCAAACCTATTTGCCGGTCCTAAAGCGTCCATTTTTGCAAAAATCCGGCAGTTTTTTAAATATTAGTTACCCGCTTCTTTCACTTATGTCTTCAATTGTCTATGCCAATAATGCACTAAACACCCCGTTACTCGCAAAATTCGTATTACGCGATTTTGTCTGTAACGATCCGTCGCTTAAAGAAGGTATATGACTGTATTTTAATTGAATTGCCCCTCTAAAGAAGCCACTCAACAACATTGCTAAGAGCAATTCATAATGTTTTTTTTTTTCAAATAACTGATAATTTTGCAAAACAGTAATTTCTCAATCAAGTTAAAGAATTTTGAAGTAACTATTATATCAAAACTATTCGAAACTTTATAAAGTACAAAAAATGCACAAAAATAAATTGCAGAGCAAATCCCTTTGCAATGTTGCTATAATTACCTTTTTAGGTTCCCAGTAGGCCTAGCATAGCGTCAGTAGACATAGTAAGTAAAGATAAACAAACGGTTGGAATAAACTGACTGATTACCTTTGTACATCCATCACTTTAACGTCACTGTCTATCTTACTGTAGAAAGAAACGCTTTCTCGGTTGTTATGCTAGAGTCGCAGGACTTATAGTTCAAAATATAGTTGCAAAGCTGCAAAGTAGTAATTGTTATTTGAACATTCCGATATGGCCTAACCGATTCGTAATTTTTATTTTTCTTGACGGACGCCATATTGCGTAGAAAGAATAAAATATCCAACGCTACGTTTTACCTTTTTAAATCCGTACAATTCATTTTTTACGATCACAGTAATTTGAAACGTCGACGAACGAAATTAAAAAAGAATTAATAGCCTTTACAATTTTTACCTACGGTAATTAAACGTACGTCCCTGTTCTAGGAAAAAATCCGTTTTTAAAATATCAATATTCATCAACGGGAAGGGGCAAAAATGTAGCTAACGCCAGCGATTAATAAATAAATCATTAATTTTCTCACCACATTTAATTTAAAAAACTTCATTTAATTTTTTTCGATGTCCTCTTTGGTTCAATGATTTCGCTCGTTCTAATCGTCGCGGGTTCGTATTCCGCAGACGAAACAAAATATGTTCAATGTTCTTTTCAGATGTGAATCATTTAGTAAAAGTGTTTTGTATGTAGCACTTGATTTTTATCTACATATGAATACGCGAGCGGAAAACTTTGTACCCCTTTTTTACGAAAGATGCGTAGATGTAAAAGTATGAAATTTCACTCAGCTATAGTTGGTATAGAGGAGGAACGTAGAATACCAATATGTTTTTTTAAATATGCTTTATTAATGTTTCAAATTTTTGATAAATAAAACGCTACGCACACTATAATATTTTGATATGTCACGATAATCATACACAAAATGCTCTTTTATGGTTGAAGTCTGATTTTTAATAAAATTTAATGACCTGGTAACAAGACTTATAATCCAAATTGACCTCTGTTATTGAATTGAGAATAAAAAAAGAGACTATACTTTTATAGCTCCTCTACAAGATGGATTTAAATATTAAAGGTTGAATTTCGACCACAGGGCGGCCTCTATTTAGACAGATTATATCGCCCATAAATACGGGTTAAATACCGCACCGTGTGCTTGGAAAAAGCTCTATTTCTGTTATTTTAACAACCCTACGAATATTTTTAACGCAAAAGTTTGTGAATGAGTGTGTTAGTCTGTATGTTGTTACACCTTCACACTTAAATGGCTGGAGTGACTTCGACAAAATTTGGAATGGAGTTAACTGACATCCTACATTTACATATTATGTTTAAATCCATGTCAGCCTATACGGCCAGGCTATACTTATTTTGCAAACGAAGCCGCAAGCAAAAGCTAGTTACATTAAGATATATGTAACTAGCTTATGCTTGCGGCTAAGAACATTTTTGAAAGAGTAAAAAAATGTTCATACAAAACCTATGTCCATGTTAATTTAATTTCGTTTATATTCACGCTCCTCATAATCCCACAACCTCCTATAAACTAAACAGGATAAGATAATAAGTTTAGGGTCCACTATGTAACGTTTTTATCATAAGGTCGTTCGGCCCCACTGAGTGCTTAATGTCGGATAATGGAGTGTATTAATTCTGTTTTTGCTGCGGAGCCCGGAACATCGAAGTGCCACAATATGGAGCATAAATTGCGATGCAACCATGTATTTATGTCTCGACTTTTAACGGCTTTTAGTGTATGAATATAAAGCCTCGAAAAATCCTTTTGCCTGAAAATGTAATATTACGTAACAGTCTTAGTATATAATTCTTGTGTGTGTGTGTTTTTGTCATTGATTTCCTTTAAGACGTCTGGACCGATTTTGATTAAAAATTTTTTGTGTGTTCTAGGGGCTTAAAAATGGTTTAGATTCACAAACCAAGACTGCTAGTACGTATATATTTGTCGATATTCCTAGAACGTGTGCGTGATAGCGGTTAGATTTTTTTTGTTGCTCGTGAGCGTCTGTTAGTTTCGTGTAAAAACTAAGGCCGTTTGTCCACCAACACCGTCAGAACGAGATTATTTTGGCCGGATAAAATGCTACTTTATGACACAGACAACAGGTTTCATTTTTCTCTACACCTTTGATGACGGCGATGACATCGACGATTGAGGAATGTCGCTAGAAAATAAAACTTATAGCCTACATCATAAAAGTGCATTTTATCGGGCCGATATAATCTCGGTTGACGGTGTTGGTGGACAAAGGGCGTAAAAATGCACATCAGATTATTATTTCTCAATACAAAACATCTATAATCGCAAAAACATAAAAAACATTAAGAGACTCAACTGAAAATAAAAACAAGAATCACATTCATAGGTAGTAACTTGTTTGTAGCGATCATAGACGATGGTCGGTGAGCAGACACTAGTATGCCCTCTAGAGGATCGTGCTTACACCTCAATCAAATATTCGATCTGATCTCGAGAAGGGATCTGCCCTATCAAATAGAATAAAATAATGGCAACAAGAACATGTCAGATGAAACGACTTGAATCAAAATCAAGTGTATCAAAAAATAAAACTTAATGAGTTAAAGCTCAAAATCATACGACAGTTAAAATCGCGGTCTTGGAGCGACTAGCAGAGGAATAGCGCTTAAGCGCGGTTTTGTCGATGCCACTTTCTAGACGGCAACTGTAAAACTTTAAACTATTTTTGATTGAAGTGCTTGCGAATCATCGTTTTTGATCGCCGATTATAAAACAAGGCAATAATATTATCATTTAACTATATTGTTAGTATTATAACGTTATTGCCATTTAACATACCCACACAGGTCGTCAATATTTATAATTTTATACTAATATTGACGACCTCTGTGCCTAAATTGGTAAGCGCGTTAAGCTGGGAGTCGCAGGTTCGAATCCCGCCGACGAAGTAAAAGTTTTTCAATTTTCTTGAGTCTTGGATGTGTATTATATATGCAGTAAATATATGAAATATGTGTATAGTATTAAATATATGTCCGTTGTCTGGTACCCGTAACACAAGTCCCGCGAATACTAAGCACGGGCCCAGACTGACAGTAAAGGGTCTATAAAAAATAATACTAGCTCCAATTTTTAATTCTCGACAACCCTATTTATTTTTTTACGCATTACATAAGCTATGCGTTATGTTTTACTAAGTTGGAATACTTTGCGGAAGTCGGGCTTTCTCGGAGTTTAAATATGAAACAAGTTTTCAATAACTGCCCACTTTTTCCACGAAGAATGAAATATGCTTCCGCAGTATTGTTCGAGCGTTTCTTATGAGAACATTAAGGTCAGATGTGTTCTTAATACCAATTTTTTTATTTATTATTGTAATAATTGATACAAGTTCACCCGATATGATGTTTGCTTGTCAAGGCCAAATTAGAAAACGGATTCAGATTAAAGTTGCTCCACAGATATGGTGTTAGCTGATTTTAATGATAAAAGGATTTACTACTTATTTTGATTTAATACTTCGGTTGGAACAAGCTATTTAGCAGTAGTACTTTCAATCAAGCGTTATCAACATTTTTGACAACAAAAATATAAATGAAGACGTAATTAGAAGAAGCGAATAATTTTACGACATTTTACGACCCATATCGTCTTGATGAGTGGAAGTCTTCCACAGTACGATTTTCGCGTAACTTTCTGTCTCGCACAGTAAAGTTCTGGAATGAACTATCACCAGCAGTATTTCCGGACCGCTACGACCTACAAACCTTCAAGAAGAAATGCGCTCTTCCCTCTTAAAAGGCCGGCAACGCACCTGCAACCCTAATGTCTATGGGCGAGTGTCTATGGGCGGAGGTAGTTGCGTTCCATCAGGTAACCAGTTTGCTCGTTTGCCCCCTTTTTTATATAAACATTTTTTCGAGTAAATTCTCATTTCTTTTCATAAAATTTTAAAAAATCTTCTAATTTAGTGATTTTATTATCTAGCTGGTCTATCTAGCTACATATTAAATAGACATTATTTTAATTTAAAATTATTTTTCCGGTCCTAAAGCGTCCATTAAAGGGCGTTCTACACGGCGGGAACAAACATTCCGCAAAGGTGGAGTTTTGGCGAGGATTTCAGAGAGTGACGTTGTGAGTTTTGTATTTCTTGTTACATTTGTGTTATTCCCGTGTTTAATATGTGATAATGGTAGAATATCGAATATTAAACATTCGTTGTCATGCACAAGTGTGGACAAGTGATACAACTTCATGAAACGTGCTATTTTGTAGTCCGCTCCAAAACTTCATTCCAAGTTTTAGTAAAGCTTCTACGTCTTTACTAAATCAACTGACTTGACTCTGACTGTATTTACGTTTTACCTTTACTCTGACTAGACTTTAGACTTAACGAAATATATGTAACGTTGCTAAAAATTATTGGAACAAGAAAATTGAATTCCCGCCTTTACTTGACACTGGCCATGGTTATAGCCAAGCGCCATATAAATAAATAAATAATAAATAATTCCGCAAAGGTGATGACGCAATGCATTTTCAATGTTACGCCATTAATGAAAAGGTGCATTTTAGATATTAATGTTGTAAATGGTCGTGTTTGACAAACCTTGATGCACGCCAAATTGCCCCCTCAGTTCTTGGCGTAAGATTGAATTGAGAAAATCTAAAATTGTCTTATTACACTTACGGTATAATGCGTGTATCGCTGTCGATATAATATTAAGAAAATATATACACCAAAAATATAGACAATATTTATCGAAATGCTGAAAAATATTATCTTTAATTTATAAATTTGGCAAATCGCATCGAATTTTCCCGAATGCGCTTTAACGGGTCTTTGGCTCAGCAAATTCTTAGCTGCTTCTAATGTTCTTGTGTTTCAATATTTCATATAATGCATTTAACTTTAAATATAAAACAAATGTCTTTTTGTATACACCTTTCTATTTACCACTGGCCTTTTAAACTTGAAAATGTGGTGAGTAACAAAAAACAAAAAGACAATTTTTTATATTTCATCTAGAAATCGAATGATTCTTCCAGTTTTAAAGTTTTCTCTTGTTTCGAAGCATTTATGTGCCAAATTTCATCAAAATCGGCTCAGTGGCTCCAAGGGTCAACTGGTGACAAGCAAACCTAAGTGCATAAATAAAACTTTGAGCTTTTAAGCATACTGTAGATTTTGAATTCAATACCCTTTTACTAAAATATATACCCATATTATGTAGTTTCCTTCTCCGTTGTTTGTAAATACCCTTAGAGCTTGAGGGAACACAAATATTGGTGGAACGTGGCGCCTGAACAACCCAGTTACAGAGATACGCGTCAAAAGAATATCGGAAATTGTCAAATTATTAAACGTTTTCATTTTACTATGCAAATGACAATTCTAAAATGATGTTGTTTCGGTGAAGCCGATATGAGCAGTCTCAGACTTCGTTCTGGTTACCGTCCTTTAAATAGTTTCGTCACATTGATAGAAAAAATTTAAAACATTGTAGCTCAGTTCGTAAGCACGTAAGCTTAAGCCCGAACCTGCGACCCCCGCGGGTTCGATTTCCGCCGACGAAGCAAAAAATTTTTAAATTTTCCTGGGTGTTGCGTGTGTATTAAATATGTGTATCATATATAATTGAAAATCATAAACATGTGTATAGTATAAAAGTATTAAATATATATCTTTTGTCTGGTACCTGTAACACAAGTCCCTCGGGTACTAAGCACGGGGACAGACTGACGTGATGTCAAGCGTCCATAGATATTATTTTTATTACTAAAAAAAATTACATCACCAAACTGCTCAGAGTGCGACGTAGTAAAAGATGTGTATCATATTTTAATGGAGTCTAGAACGAGGTCGAGAGACATAGAATATTGTATTAATATGATAGTGATGTACGTGATGTTGGAATATGCAACAGTATTCTTGCTTTTCGTCTGTCTAAGGAGTCCAAAATATTGTACAAGTTAAGTTAGGCATAAAGCTTAGATTGTAAATAAGTCTTTCGTGCTCCTATGAGGCTGACGTGCTCGTATTACAACCGTCTTTAATAAATAAAATATAAAAGTAGAAAAACGTTTTCATTTTGTTAAGTATTACAAACTCTGACGCTACTTCTCTAACGAAGTAGCGTCAAACTTCTAATACCTAAGTATTAGACGTGCCACCAGATTTTATGATCAAATACATTTTCCCCGTGGTCATGCTTGTGTTAAGAAGTATTTTGTTCATAGCCTATTTTAACTCCTGGGGACAGGATTTTGTTTACGTCATAACATCCATCTGCATGCCAAATTTCAGCCCGATCCAATCAGTGCTGTGTGCATGTTAGTCGCCTTAAAGGTTTATATATTTCGATACTAATATAAGTAAGCATAATAGATTCTGTAAAAGCATATAGCACGTGTACTTACTTTATATAATATACTACGTGTCTTTTGATATTTTGTCTGAATGTCTGTCAGTCACCGCTTCACGCCAAAATTATTAAACTGATTTTGTCGAAATTTCATGCGGACATCCCGGAAAAGCATACATGATACTTTTTATCTGGCAAAAATGTACAGTTCCCAAGCCATAAATGAGTTTCAGTGCAACTTAGTTGCGGAGCTGTTATTATAACTTATTTTACAAATTAATAAAACCAAAGGCAAGTTTTGTTAATTTCTTCATACATAACTTTTTGAATGTATTAAATAATATTAATAATGTCAATCTAACACTAATACTAATGTCAATCTCGCCCGAGAATATTTTGTGTGTCGATATTTTGGGACATTTAATATCTGCCTAAAACAAGATGAAACGTAAGAAGATTAAATATGGAATATCTAAATGAAGATCGGATAATCTCCTTTTACTTTGGAATCCTTTTACTTACATCTTTACTGGGAATTTTCAATTTTTGCCAAAAATTAAATACTTCGTGTTTTTGATCGCGACATTTAATATTCAAGAAGTATTTAGTATTAAGCCGTTGTAAATGAGACTTTGGATTCATTATTATTCTCTAGAAATGTTTCTTACTAGATAACGCGTTGCGCCAAAAGTTTTAATCACACTGAAACCGTACATTTTTCAGTCCAAATAATTATTATACATACGTTCTCGGGGCTGAAAGTACTTACATACCAAACTTCCTGAAATCAGTTTTGCTATTGTAGCATAAAGATTTTCACACATTTTGACATTTTAATATAAGTATGGTATCGTTATTAATGCATAACATTTTTGGCGTTTTTGAGCTTAAACAGTATCTTCTCTTACTTTTACTCACCTATATTATATTGTGTATCTCTAATTAATTTACACCACAAAATATCTATAGCATTTACTTGACATACTTCAATCGCGTGACAAATCTTGAAAGTAATATTAAAATGTGGCGATTCCGTAGAATACAATTTGGAAATGTATATCTGCGCGTATTGCATTAATTATGTTACATAATAAATGACCATAACACAACATACTTCAAAGTTGTGGGTACTCATGTACTACACTATCATTAAATTTAAACATTGCCAACGTTGGAATATATTTAAAATAAAAGGTATCCAATAAGTTGGCTGATACTCTATGTTATTAATCTTAAGAAAATCCGTTCAACGGTTTCATCTTAATTAACTGACAAAGATCCAAAGTCAATACTTTTACATATTTTTATATGATGCATGATATAACTATGTGATGCCCGCGACTCCGTTGCACCAAAATAAGTTTATCGCGCGGGAACCGTATATTTTTCTGGGATAAAAAGTAGCCTATGTCCTCCAGCCCGCAAGTAACCTCACACAAAAATCACGTCATAACGTAGCTCCGTTGCGTCCGTTTGAAAAAAGGAGAAACAAACAACCAAACAAATATATAAACAAACACACTTTCCCATTTAAAATATTAGTATGGTTTGATACTAAATAATAATGATCAGGGGAACACTTCTAAAACTAAACCACGAATTACTTTTTTAAAATAAAGGTTGCCTCTAAGGTTTTACAGTGTCTAACACGTGATTAGAGAGTCTGACGCGGATATATCGACGGCAATACGTGGTGCGATGGACCAACAAATTATTGTCGCCCGGGGAGCGAACCCCCGCCCCGCGCCCCACCGCACCTACATCCACGAAACCAGGGCTGCCAACTTAAAAATTGGTAAACAAACGGCGGATTAATCCGCGATAAAATATTAAATGACAGAATTTATTATATACGGTCGAATTGAGAAACCTCTTATTTTTTGAAGTCGGTTCGAAAGCGTGAACACGATACACGAGTCACGAGTGAAATTTCAAACTAAAATCGTCCCGACATTTAGCGCGTTTTATAATTTAGACCCATTTCTTCGAGACATGATCACGAATGTTAATTTTAAACGCGCGTTAAGAAGTTTTAGTACAATGAAAGTATGCGGTTGAAAACCATTGAATCCGTTAATATTATTTATTATGTTGTACATTAGGTTAGGTTAACACTAGTTTCCTTAAAAATACAAGATATAGATTCAGCAAATTTCTTTTCTCAAAATAAGATTATTTCATATGTTGTGATATAATAGTATAAACGAAATATACCTAAAATATAAGTATATAAAGCTATAAGCAATAATGCTATTGAAACTACATTTGAAATGCGACAAATACTAAACACACTTTACAAGGAAAACCTAATTCGTGAAGATTAAAACAGCACGCGTCGTAGCTTAGCTGACGTCACGGCGTAGCACACGTCGTAGCGCCGTAGCACACGTCGTAGCACCGTACCTTTCATGTAGCATTAAGAGGGCGAATAACGCTATTAAAATCGGGTTAGTAAGAGTAGGACTCGCACACGTAGATTTCCCAACCCATATAGACCAAGAATAAAGTAAAAAATGTGTATTTCTATTGTAATTTTTATTGTATTTTGCTTTAGTATTTTATTAGTGTTATGCCAAAACCATGACTGAGTTATTTTCACGCAGGCGAAGCCACGAGTAGTTAAAAAAAAATTTTAGTCGTGAAATTTTAAGATATCTTTTAGATTTTGTTTTACTGGTACATACACTTGGAAGTACAAAATAGATACATACTATTTTAAATGTGTAAGAATTTATGGCATAAAGTCAAATTTAGAAACAAATTATAAAATTCGTTTTTAAATCAATTTTACTTTAAACGCCCTCTTAAACAACCAAGTTTTTAAGCTCCTGTCAGTATCGCTATCACGCGGACTCCTTATCGTCACAATACTTTTTTCATCGGACTTAATGTTATAATAGCAGCGAGAATGAAAAGGCCTTAATATTTTTTTATTCGAAATGAATGCAGCGATTTTATAAATCGTCATGCTATCCGTATTATTTTTGTTTTCCAACAAAAGAGATGAAAATGAATTATGAATTATAAAACTGGCATACGAGTTCACTTGGAAAAAAATGTTTTCGCTTTTGTTATTAAAAAAATAGATTTCTGCATATTAAAATGAAATGTAACAATAAATAATAAATTGGCAACCCTAACAAGGATGTGATATATCTTCTTGATATCTTCCCATCTATGAAGGCTGAAAATTAAGTTATATTCTTATACCGCATGTAACCTGTATCCTTTATACAAACAACTTTCGCCTGCGGCGCTCCCCAGATCTTGTTCATATAAATCAGGATAAAATATTATTAACTCAATATGGAACAAGATCTACGTTATAAGTTATAGTGAGTTATAAGACGTAGACTGATTCTACAACGTTAATAATATTAACGGCAAAACATGACGTGTGGGAAGTTATTGTGATCACTACTATCAAATTCATTAGGATCTATGCTAGTTAAGGCCAGCCATTTAAGGACATAATTGGAAGGAGCGGGCAAAAAACTTCTGACTTTATATTTTAGAAAAGAGAATGTTTAACCAGAAAAAAAATATTTTTCTCCTTTTTAAAATAATTTTAGAGCGTCTGTGGCCTAGTGGGTAAGACCTTTGGTTCGCACTCGAGAGGGTGCAGGTTAAAACCCCGGTGGAGGCGTGTACCAATGAGAAATTTTGCTTTCTATTGCCTTATGAGAGACATGCTTCGATACAAATAGCAGCCAGCTCAACCGGAGTGATACCACGGCCTTACAGAAAACTGGTGTGAAACGACTTTGTGCTGTGTTTCATACAGTAAATGAGTTTGCCGGTGGCCCAACCTCCCTAATCCCCTATCCCTGTTTCCGTTCCCTATTTCCTCATAAAGACCGACAACGCACTTGTGACTCTTCGGATGTCACGAGTGTCCATAAACGACGACAGTTGCTTTTCATCAGGTAGCCCGTCTGCTCTTTTGCCCCCTAAATATCACAAAAAGAAACAAATAAATCATGTCTCAATCGATCTAAAAAAAATACTACCTTATCAGGTTAGCTGTGATTATAGCATGTTATTGTTATTCATATTAAAACTTACGCAAACATAAAAAAAATGTTTGCGTAAGTTTTAATATTCTGTATAGTCGTTTGAGTATAAAGCTCTAAGCCATTGGAAGTGACTGAAGACTAAGCTACAAATTTTTATCCGCCGAATTTCGTGTACGAGTACGGACGACCAAAACGTTCAAAGGAAAAACATTCTAACCGTATAAATCGTTGTTAACCTCTTATGCCGACCTCACACTAATGTTTGAATAAAGACTTCTTCACATAAATAAAAGTCTGTTTATTTAACCTCAAGAGTAACAAATGAAAATACAAAAACACTTACAAACTTAAACTAATCTCCGAGATAAGGTGTCGCTTGTAATATTTTTAAAACTTTTTTGCCTCCTAATAAACAATATCACTAGTCGTTATCGGTGCGCCGTTAGGTTTGCACGTACGCGTATTGTAATCGACTACGTGTAATTAGCGAGTACCTATTTGAGTGGACGGCGCCCGCGCTCGCGCGAGGCGGTGAGTGCGTTACCTATCTTCAATACCTCCGTCGTTTCTGACTACA
>JAOTAV010085583.1:0-11983 GCA_026546445.1 Cyclargus thomasi | reverse complement strand
GCCACGGGTATCGCCGCGGGGTATAACTAGTTTTGAATATAAATCAGTTATTACTTTATTATTTTGTTCGTTCTACGGACATATTATGTTACTATCTGTAAAGCGCTCTACTGCACACCTTAACCGCCAGCAGGCTTGTTCTACCGACACGAATCTTGTAAGTGAAGCTAACAACCTAGCTCACCGACAAAATGTTGTCGACAAGTATCGGCAGCGTCGGCGGCTGACTGATGATGATGATTGATATATTTGCTTAGTAGCGTATACTTTGGGTTCTTAAAACAGCGCCAAAATCTCCAAACGCGTATCTTTAAGGAATGAGGAGTTTTATTAGCACTTTGTGAACCATGGTAGGTATACGTGGGTACAAAATCTTACTTTTTGATGCTAAGCGATTAGGATACTTATAATGGAATTAAAATCATCTTAACCAAAATTATATTTCCCTATAAATTTTGAGGTGTTCTGAGATATATTAGAATCATAATGAATGGTGCCTGGTATGATTGCAGTGATGATGATTATGATATGCTTTCAGTTTTTAAAACAAGGCCGAAAACCCCAAAGTCGTTTTTGTAGGAATCATGAGTTCTATCAGTACCTTCGAAACAATGGCATATCTTGGTACTAAATCTTACTTTTTGATAACACATACCTGGGACGCTTCTAGGAAAACCAAAATCTCTATATGTTTCGACACAAATTTTGAGGAGTTCCCTCGATTCCATCATCAGCCACCACCATGGGACCTATTCGGAACAATACCCTATACAACAAAGAATTTTTAAAATCGATTTACAAACGGCGGAGCTATGGTTAAACATACATAAAAAAAAAGAAAAATAGCCACAGCCGAACATATAACCTCCTCGTTTTTTGAAGTCAGCTAAAAACGTAAAGAAACAGTTTTTTGTATGTGGCAGGTTCATATTATATTCGCTTAAATTTACTACGTTCGCAAAATTCCGTAACAAATTCCGAAAAGGAATTCCGTATGTCTGTGGCCGGCCTCAATAGTATGCACATTAATACGAGCCTATTAATTTAACTAATTATCTTTCACAATAAACTATATTCATTAAATTTCGCTTTATTGTGTGAACCCAGAACGTAAATTACTATTAGTAATTTAGTGCTTACTGTTAAGAGCTATTCCCAGTTATATAGTATACTTAAAAAGGCCTGCTTAGAGTGTTCAATCTATTGTACTAATCTATTACAGAGTACATGAAACTATTTTAGATTTACATCAGTAATTTGCGCACATAAAAATTACGAGAAGTGATAAAAAAGTTTAAAACATATTCTATTGCATCGTTCGCTAAAGTTACATCAAATCGAGTGATAAATAATGTTAATACAAATATTATACATTAAATATATAGAAGGATACGGATATTATGAATGTTGCCAAATTTAAATTTTATATTCATAATTTGTCATTTCCATTACCGTTTAGATAAAAACGTAATTTATTGTCGTAAATAAACTCTGGACTATACGGGTCGTTGTGACTCGTCTGACATTTTTATAATGCAGAATTTTTAATGCCATTTGCAGATTATTGTATAAACGGTAAACGAGCTAACTTATCGTGTGAAATTATTGTGAGCCCGAAAGCTTTTGTCCGCAACTCACATATTTTGTATGTATTGTCATGGAAGTTGCGGACCTAAGTAATTTGGTCGTGTTATATCAAACCCAGCAATGAAAGATCATAACTTACATGAAACTAACATATTTCAACTAACTGACGTAGGTCCATCGACAGGCTAAGAATCAATTTCTTCGCTGGAAATTTTTATCCAATAAAATATAATACGGTTCCCGTGCGATTGGTACTTTTCCACACGACAAAGTTGCGGGCGACATCTAGTTTAAAAACTCATTCCAAAAATTTACTTAATTTGAAATTTTAATATACAAACATAAAACACAAAATTATTTGAAAATAATACTTCTATAATATTGTCAATGTGTGCGAGCTTCCACGTCGTATTTGAATTAACTCGTTCCATAAATAACAGTTGAACGTTTGGGAATAACCGAACTGCGCTAGATCTGTTTCCGGTTAGAAATAATAAAATAAATGACACTTGTGGAAATATTTTATGACGATGAATTATTATAATAATAAATTTTGAAAAATATATTTCAAAAATTTTAAAGTTATTTCTTTGAACGAAATTACGTTGGGTTTTGAGATTTCATTATTTTTATGATAGTTACATTTGGACGTCAACATGCATTACCATGCTAAAGCTTAGAATATAATCTTTATCAGATCAAGAACCCTAACTATTTTCAAACATATTTTATGACATATTTTATGGCACCTAACATTTTTTTGAAAAATGCAATGCATAAAGAAAAATGCATCAAGAGGAGATTCCAGCTTGATGCATAACTCGGTTTTCAATTTTTTATGGGTTAGCATGGTATTGCTTATTGGCGTTTATTTATTCTACTTAAAGTATAAAAATAACTTGGGTTTCCGTTCCTGACGATATAACTCCAGAATGCAAGAACCGATTTCTACGGTTTTGCATTCGTTGGAAATGTCTCGGGCTCCGTGAGGTTTATAGCAAAAAAAACTCAGGAAAAACTTCAGGAACCGCTAATTCTTATTTTTGTTACCACCCGGATGGAGTTGCGGGCAACAGCTGGTACTAATTAAAATTAGAAACAACTTCATATAATGCGCGTCGTAAAAGACATCAACGAACTCGAGGTTCCAACGAACGGCTTAGGCCTTTCTTTGTACTCATAATTGTAGACATAAATGGAACAAACTGATAAGCAACATTTTGAAACCTTCGAGTATATTCTAATTTTTTCCCATAAAATTCTAACAAATCTTGTAACTTACCTATTTTATTATTCAGCTAGTGTATCTAGCTATAGATCGATTAAACCAACACAAAATTTTAATTTCAATTAATTTTTCGGGTCCAAAAGCGTCCATTAACGCAAAAATCCAGGAGTTTTAAAATGTTATTTATCTGCTTCATCCAATTATGTATTCAATAATTTTTGAGCTAAAAGATTATGATAATCTACAGGTATGCTGTACCTGACTGCAGCAAATTAAAGACGGAATACACGGCCAAGTGCGAGTTGGACTCACACACGAAGAGTTCCATATCAGTAGCGAACAAAAAATTAAGGAAACGTGTTTCCGAAAGTTGAACAGCTACAGCTCACGTCTTATCAAGCAAAAGCGCGATGTAGCCAAACGTTACTTTTTTGTATGAGAACTCCCTGAAATTAATTTTATTTTCTTTTTAATCTTTTTTGTTATAGGAGCAACAATTATACTTAACTAGCTGACCCGGCGAACTTTGTTCCGTCTTAATGGCAATAATTAAGCAGATTGTGTTTTTTTTATTGAAAAATCGAATCGCTGTCGAACGGGATAAAAATTATCCTATGTCCGTCTCCTGGCTCTAAGCTAGCTCCTTACCAATTTACAGCCAAATCTGTTCTGCCGTTCTTGAGTTATAAGTGGTGTAACTAACACGACTTTCTTTTATATATATAGATAAAATATTTAGTATGGTCTCAACTCTCAGCGCAAACTCGGTAAATAAATTATGTCATTCTCATGACATGAGCAACGAAATAAACGAAAGTGAATACTAATTTGATGTTTGATAGAATCCTGTCCGGTTTAAAGCTTAATATTAGATTGAGTGTTAGTTAAAGTATTAATATTAGATTGAGTGTTAGTGATTTCACGAACTGCCTGTTGTTAGTACCATAGTATCAGAGTTATTTCTTTCACGATTTGTTACGTTATTTTTTTGTCTCTACTAGTTTATTGTTAATTCAGATTAATATCAACTAGCGAAAAAGCACAGCTTTTTAAGGGCTCGCGAGATTTTTGAAATTGTATGACATTGGGTTTTCCAGAGCATTCTATGACTGTGACATATATTTTACCGTTTTGGATACAATATGTGGATACTCGATGATACAACAGATACGACGATGATTTTGGATGATAAAAAGAAAACAGAAATAATATTGTACTACGAACGCCATCTATGAGTTGAGATGTGTAACTGTTAAGATAAGTTTAACTTTACAGTTGCATATCTGTTGGCGTTAGTAGTACAATATTATTATTTTTTTATTACTGTCTTTAATATTATTATTATAATTAAGCACATCTACATATTTACTCAAATTACTATCCTGAAGCCCAAGTATAAAGCTCATATAGTTTCTTTGTAAAATGTACCAAAAACACGTACGGGGAGTGGGATATAGTCTACAGAGGGCTCGATTCGCACAACCAATAAAAATATAAGTTCTTTAACATAGCAATTAGAATAATTCCAACTGTTTTGAGCGTCACGATACCCTGTCTTGAATAAAATTTCAATTATATTCCGTTGTAGACGGCAGTCCCGCCCAACGCCTAAGGTCTGTTTACATTTCGTTAAGAGAATGAAAATTTAAAATGAATTTCTCAACTAATGCGCCTTAAGCGAATGTCTCTTGTAACGTGGTCTTTGCACCGTGTAATTTCGAGATATCTGTCTAGTCCTTATGTTATTAAGCCACTTGATGTTGGAAACTGGGATGTTGTACAAAATCTTCTGTACCACGCTCTAATGTATAACACAAAATACTAAATGTATCGTGAGTTAATTTAACTCTTATACAAAAATTGCTTAGAGTAGGCGCTTAGATATATTGCGAGTGTATATATAATATCAAATAATATGTTCTATTAGAATATTATTACGTCTCTGAGTACTTTTTATCAGAATTTTGGAATGCTTTAGAAGAATAGACTTTCATTCATGTGAATGCCTGAGGAGCTACATTAGATTATGCAAGAAGTCGAAAATCAAAAGCGGAAATTAATATAAAAATAAGGTCAATCCGTTAAATCTGAAAGTAGATTAAAGTTAAACCTCTCATAGTTAACTAGGCTAAACCAGCACAGCGAGTTTTTAACTTTTTGCTTTGCGAGCTAAGCCTATTTACTTGAAAGTAATTTACTCCGTATATTTATACAGGGATCTGTAGGTTTCTTGCGAATCAGGATTAGCTCAATAAGTTTTTGTGTGTCAACTCCTTCCAAACAACTGGACCTATTTAAAATTTTCAATGTTAGTTGTACATAATATTAAAAATATCCCATTAAGTCTGGAACGACTTTTATTTTGAAAGGACTGCTAGTTTAAAAATTTATTAATCTTGTAGGATTCCTTTGAGATAGGTTCGCTTCATCATCCAACTTCTAAGACATGCATTCGTAAGAGGAACTGTCCAGTTAGTCCAATTATAAGTTTTGCTACTAAAAGTGCCACTTGACTGACTTACCCAGTAATATAAGCCCGTGGACTAGTGGTACCCTTTGGTTCGCACTCGAGTAGGTGCAGGTTCAAACCCGGGGGAGGCGTGTACCGATGAGACATTTTCCGATCTCGAGTAAGTAAAACGGATGATCATTGCCGTAGGAGAGCCATGCTTTGGCATGGGCCGCTTCGACCGGAGTGATCCCACGGTCTCACAAAAAATTGGAGTGAAACGGCGTTGTGCTGTGTTTTTTTCAGTAAGTAAGTTTAGCGGTGGCCCAACTTCTCTCATCCCCATTATCACTATTCCCATTACCTATTCTCTAATGATGACCGGCAACGTACTTTCCATCAGGTAGCCCTCGCTCGCTTACTTGCTCCCTAAATATCAAAAAGAAAACTACCGGACGAATCGGGATTTTGATAAATTCTACCCCAAAGAGGATAAAATAGGTTTTCTAAACGAGAGTGAGCGAAGCAGCGGGAAAAAGCTAATCAATATAAATGTTATAAAACAGCCAACTTCCTGTGATGAATAAATTATTTAAATTTCATCTCAAAGTAATGAGATCAACAACAATGAAGGATGGTTAAACCCTTTTTGAGTTACACTGAGTGTGTGCCGCAAGTCAGTGAACGTAGCGTTTTATTCATTTCATTTTGCCAATTCGAAAATCGAATGACATCTAGATTGCAATACGCGAATGTTGTTCGTAATGAAAATTACGATTTAATATTTTTGCGATGCAAGTTCAATTTATTAGGCCTGAAATTGATCTGGTCCTCATAAAAGTTGTCCGTCGTAATATGCCCAATGCCTTGGCATGGCAACAGACGCGCGGTCAGGAGCATTTTTTGAACTCGTAAGGAATTTAAGTAATTCGAAGGATATGGGCAAAAAGCTCATAAAGTTAGAAAAAACAAATTAAAAAAAACTTGCAAGTTGTAACTTGCATGCAGATCTAATATTATTATAAAAGTACCCTTTTTTATAATAATATGAGAATTTTATTAGCCTATGGTCAAAAATTTGCATTCTGACAGGATTCGGGCTGGTTTTATAGAGAACTCTCTATGAAGAATACATATTTTTATTATGTATCCTTCATAGTTAGTTCACCGTAAAAGTAAGTGCTGTAAAAATGAAGATGTACAATGCCTCAGCATGGTGAGATTGATAATATAAATTACAAAAAAAAAACGCTTTCACCGCTTACTTTCACTTTGAACTCTATATTATAAGAAACACATTCAAACCTTTAGGTATCATCACTTTTGTAACTATAATTTTAGACTCAAATTAATAGAAAAGTTGGAAATTAGATCTCTTTTGATTTGTACCATATCGGTTAAGATTTTGAACCTTTTCATAAGAGATATGTGCTCATTGGAGGCCGTTGGAGGGTTGAATTCTTAATAATCCGCTTAGTACGTGATATTTTGATTACAGTGTAGGGTAAATACTACAATTAATATTAATAACGCGTATACCCGATTGTCTTATCTCGACAGAAATAGTAGGAGGCTTTATATTTCGTTAATTAATTAAAGGGGCTATAGTCCTAACAGGAGTTGTCGTATTCAGAAAATACACTAGGTACCGGACACTTTTAATTATAAATTCGTGCATAGATTTAAAAGTTTCTCGAAATTACCGCCTTTTCAAAGTTGACATTTACTTATTCGATTTTTGAATAATAGTGAAGTATTATAAGGATTAAGTACTTGTATGACATATGAATCAAAGTGAAAGTCTGTGTGTATGGCTATTTGTCCTTCAATCTAGCGGAACGGATTTTAAAATGAAATTAGGTATACATAGTATTATATAGATTATTCAGAATTATAGAAAGAGATACTTTTCATTCTCATTAAATAACAATTCCGTGCGTTTTGATTAATTTTTCCAAGCAAAGCTGCAGCTTTGCTTGGAATTAATCAAAAAACATTAAAATAGAATTAATAAAACAACGCCCGTCTATGGTACCTACATTACGTTCCAAGCTAGTTTCGGAACATAATGTCGGTACCATAGAAGGGCGTTGTTTTCGTTTACACCTTTATATCAATCACTCTCGCAAGGTGATCAAAGAAATTCTCGCAACATTATTAAGACGGCTCGAAAAATATGCGTAAACGCCTCTCTTTGTTCAAGAAATCATACAAATTTGTGAACACGACGGGTTATGAAGCAGACAAATTGCTGGCGTTCCGCTGGAACGGAATTTTTATTCTCTGAAATAAAGACAATATTGCTTAGCTCGTGCGGTCTCAATCTAGGAGGACACGACAGAACTCCAGTATCAGTTTTATTGCCTAGAATATATTACATTCTTTGTTCATCGAGATTGTGTACTGCCATTCTATAATAAACTTTATGACAGTTAAAATTACAGCCATTCTATAATGAATTTTATGACAGTTAAATTTTTTATTTAAATAACGTTAAACCATAAATAATAATTAAATCCATTGTGTAGAGGAACTACGAGTATAAACAGTAATCAAATCTCAATTCAATCACAGACAGCAATTTGGCATTAAGGTCTCGTTACCAGGTCATTAAATTTACTTTAAAAAATTACAGACTTCAGTCATAAACAAAGAAGTATTTGGTGTATGATTATGGTGTCATGTCAAAATATTGTGGTATGCGTATTGTAGTGTGCGTGGCATTTTATATATTAAAAGGATGAAGATTAAATCATATTTTAAAATAATAATGGAATTCTAGGCTCCTCCTCCATATTAACTATAACTGGGAGAAATTTTATGCTTTTACATCTACTCGCCTTTCGTAAAAAGGGGTACAAAGTTTTCCGCTTGCGTAATTATATATAGATTAAGCCTTGTAGTCTAGGTGCAGTGGTAAGAAACTGTGTTTTTATTATTCAGTTACCGTGCATATAAGATTTGTGTTGGTGTAAGGAATGAGTATAGAATATGTAATGCACTATTTCCATTTTAGATATCTCGAGTTAGACGCGCGCCCGTTATGATATGTTAAGGGAATTTCTTGCATTCAGAATTCACGCCTCCGCCATTTTGTCAAAACGTCGTGCTCGAAATGGTTCCATATTTTATTTTGTAACTACTCCTTGCTCAGGGCGTCTCTAGAGAATTATGGTGCAGTCACGAGCAATACGCACCACAAAATACCAAAAATTAAACAAAATTGAACTTAATCATGGAAGCATCTAAGGACGTGCTTTTACTGAATATGTTGTAGTAACCTTATAATCTAGTATGAAGACCCGTTCTGAAATAGACTTAGTAACGAAAAGATTATTAAAGGTCTAAAGACGTGCATTTACTAAATATGGTCCATTAACTATATAGAATAGTTTAAAGACGCCATTTAGCAAAAGTCTTATCATAAAAAGTTTTTAAAAAACTCGTGTCGCCACATGGCAGTCTTTTTAATTTTGTCAATACAGTTGTTTGTGAAACGCTTCCGGACTCATTAGAGTATTTTTCTTTATTGTTTTATTTGTTAATCAATACTATACTAAGAATGTAAATAGATAGAAAGGCAGACAGGTTGGTGTTTTTTTGTGTGAAGAGGTATTCTTCACACCTAAAACGCTGAGGCAATTTCAGGAGACATTTTCAGTCCCGAGGAAGGACAAATAATACTTTTATCCCGGGAAAAAAAGTGTATGGTTTCTCGCAATAAACGATGTTTGACGCAACAGTTGAGGGTGTCATGTAGTTTGATCATATTTGATGTATTCCTACAAACCCTAACATTGATAAATGTTCGACCTTCAACGAATAGGTGCTTAACTATAAGTTAACGTTATAAATTTAAGGGAACCACGCTCGAGAGAGTAGTAAACTTTAGTGTTTATAGCTGGCACAAACCAAAACATGGCTGCCGAGTTTTATGAACTATCTGGAGCTTTACAATCTGATCTATTATTTTATAGGAAAAGTTTAATAGCTACGTAAACAAAGAGCTACCAGAATATATTAAAATTTGAAAAGTGTACTCTTCCAGACCGCTGAACCACAGACCACTAAATCGGTTATATAAAAATAAGTCGGGTTTTGTTTCTTACTAACTTTCTCCAGAACGCACGCGCCGATTTCGGCAGTTTTGCATTCGTTAGAAAGGTCTCCCTGAGGTTGATAGCAAGGAAAATTCCGGAAAAAATTCACGAGAAATACAGGAAAACAGGGAAAATCATTTTACACATACAGCGCCATCTCTGATACCCGGCATGCACTACAACGGCGCTTGACAGCTACTCATTGTATTCTGCTCAATTAATTTCTCATTTTATTGCGGGTTCTGATAAGAGGTCATTAGGTGTGACAAGCATTAAATTTTGTTATATAAAATAACAATTCTCATTTTTGTTACCACGCGGACGTAGTCGCAGGCAACAGATAATATTTACTATAAGCTAAACTGATTTTGGTGCCCAGCATTGTGTCTCGATAAGGACAATAAAAAATTTTACTGTGCTGTTTTTTTATTTCCAAAATATTTTTTTGAATATTTGAATATTATTTTTGTTTTGCGTACTATGCTATTTAAATACGTCACTTCAATATTTATAACTAGCTGGCCTGTGCCCCCTTTGTTGGGCATTTATAAAGTCGATCCACCAGTCGAAAAAATTAAGATTCGTCCGTAGAGTTCGTCCTAGAACACGTTTAAACTTGTACCGAATTCAAAATTATGAAGATCTTCTACAGAAATATGTTGACGTTTAACCGTATACTGAAAAAGACGCTATTAAAGAATAAATGTTATTAAATTCTTTTTAGTGTTATCTTTTACCTATAATATTATGTGTGTCAGCTAAATCATGTCAAAATTGTGCCTAAACAAAATCCAAACGAAGAGAAGGTGGTAAGATGTGAACTAGGTCTAATGTGTTCTAACGTACATTACAGATACAGTGCAAACTAGATTTGTTTCAGAACTAAGCTAAATCATATTAGAGTTGGTTTGAGTTTGTGTTGGCGAGTATCCAGCCTCCAGAGGGGCTTACGGAACAAAACTACCCTCACATGTTTAGTTTATGAAAACTAGCTTAAGTTATCGCGTTCATTACTTAGGCAAGCCAATTTTTAGTTCACAATTGGAAACGTTTAATGGCTTTGCTTTTTTATTTAGTGGATGCTTAAAGCGAGTCTATGTATATGACATAAAATAACTTACAATATGACATATTATTGCTACTGGTCAATCTGAGTGGTACGGGCATTTTCTGACAAAAAATTACATTTTCTATACAAATACTTTGTTGTCAATTGCGGTTTGCAACTTTGTATAGAAAATGACATTACTTTTTGACAATGTTATTATAAGATGTAACAAAAAGAAAGGAAGATATACTATAAGAGAGTTAAGAAATATTGATTTGCTATATTTCGTATTTTATTAACCCAACGAATATATAGAAGTTATAAAAATAATCCATTTCCGCGTAGCAATATTTTGTGACCTACAAACCAAACCAACGGATAACGGAATAACTCCAAAATAAAAGTTACACTTTAATCGACGAATACACAAAAATCGATTCGCACCAAAAAATGCCGGCGTTGGCAAAATTTTTACACTATGTTTGTTGGTCTTTTGCAGTAGTAATTCGATTGCTGTCGGCAGTGTGCCTCGCAAATAATCTGCATATATTTGCAATCACTATTTATTACTACTTGAACGATAATGAAAATACCGGTTGATGGCCTTTTGAAAGGCTTTTAATCAATAACGAACTATAATTTATGGGAAAATCGTATGGTAAGTCTAGTAGCTAATATTAGTACAGTCATGAAATTAAGCCAATCGATTACTGCTAGCTAACGGATATTTTATAAGAGACCATCCATAAAGTACGTCACATGTAAAGAGTGGGGGTGGAAGGGGTCGTTGAAGTGTGACATAGGGGTGGGTGGGGTGTTCTTAGATTTGTGACATTAAATTTCAAGTTTTTATATTTAATCTCAAAGATTTGAAATACTAAATTTTTAGGTGTGAATTTGCAAATTTTGTGACGTCACAATAGGGAGGGGGGTTCAAAGGGAGGGGGTGACAAGGGGTCTAAAAACCATAAAATTTGTGTGACGTACTTTGTAGATGGTCCCTTATGTATATGTTTTCACCGGCTTTTTTTTAAGTACGGAGAATGCACCCATGCATCCCCGGCAATGTTGGGGAACTACCACCGGGGTATGCGATGCGGCCGATGAGATAGTAATGTGTCCGCAGCTCTACCCACTAAACCCCGTCCGTGTTCCAGCTTCTGCGCTGGAGGGAGCCGCGAGAATCTGCTACATGCCTTCCGAGACATCCCTCCGATGTTTTCCAATTTCAACTTCAAAAGAACTAAGGATATTAATCTCAATTTAATTATTTTTATTAATAAATAAAAACCCACTTCCAAGAAAATAACAAAAAAAGTAAAAAAGAAATCAAAAAGTATTAAAATTTAACATTTCTTTAATACTATCTTTTTTAGAATTCGGTGAGCCGTCAGCCTTTTTAACCGACTTCCAAAAACGAGGAGGTTATTGTGTTCGGCTGTGGATATATATATATTTTTTTATGTATGTTCAACCATAGCTCCGCCGTTTGTAAACCGATTTTCAAAATTTTTACTTTGTTGTATAGGGTATTGTTCCGAATAGGTCCCATATTCACCATGATGGTGGCT
>JAOTAV010085572.1:0-11985 GCA_026546445.1 Cyclargus thomasi | reverse complement strand
CGGGATTCGAACCCGCGACCCCCGGCGTAAGCTACCAACGCGCTTACCAACTGAGCCACAGAGGTCGTCAAATTTGATTCAATCATGAACACTAATACTTATCATTTACCAACTGCGATGGGATAGGATTTTCAAGACATACAATATAAATTAAAATTAAATTTCCTGGGTTGTGTTGGTAAGAAAACCACTCAAAAAAAAACCCAAAATATTTGAAACCCCAAAAATCCCCACTCGCTTATTTATCCCCTAAATTTGGGGGGAAAACCCCTAAGTTGGCAACACTGGCGAGTATACCCTACATTTTATATATGACAACATATTCGTCGATTATGATGAGAAACATTTAGACATTACCTAATAGAAATCGCTAGTGAATGGTACGTTAACCTTGGCGAAAGAGGAAGCCTGGTATACAGCACTAGAAAAAAGTTTTTCATAAAGTAAATACTACGGATGCTCATTGCCGGGGGAGAACCATGCTTCGGCAAGAATGGGCCGCCTCCACCGGAGTGATAAAACGGCATTGTGCTGTGTTTCGTTCAGTGAGTGAGTCTACCGGTGGCCCAACTTCCCTAATCTAGGGAATTAGGGAAGTTGGGATTAAATAGGGATTCCCATTCCCTCATAAAGGCCGGCAACGCACTTGCGACTCTTCGGATGTCACGAGTGCCTATGGGCGACGGCAGTTGCTTTCCATCAGGTTCCACCCGCTCGCTTGCCCCCTAAATATCATATAAAATAAACAGTTTGTCTATTACCGTTATTAAATGACTTACTATATTTTAGCATGACAAAGATGAGAAGTGTAATGGAGTTAACGGTTCGTTAGGACGAGACGGAGCGTACTATAGGCGGGAGAAACGTAGGCGAGGCAAGGAGACCCTCTCCCAGCTCCCACCCACGAATGTTGATAATAATACACGGAACACCACTTTAATCCATTTTATTATATATTTCCGTACTAATATAATAATATAAATGCGAAGTGTGCCTTTCTGTCTGTTTGTTACCTCTTCACGCCTAAACCGCTGCTCCGATGAAACTTTGGATGAAGATACTTGCGAGTCCCAGGGAAGGACATAGGATACTTCTTATGCCGAAAAAATGTACGGTTTCCGCGCGATAAACTAATTTCGGCGCAACATAGTTGTCGGCATCGTCTAATTCTTAGATACTTATCTTATCTTAGATACTTAAAACGTTTTTAACGTTTTAAAAATAATTCATCGACTTCCAGAAAGGTCAAAGGAGAGGCTTTCTCATTTCGTACGTTTGTAAATTATAATAATATAATTTTTAAATGTCTTTATGTCTGTTAGTTTACAACTACGTTATAGACAAGTGGCATATCTATATCATTTGGGGTCCGTAGGAAATCGATAGGTCCCTATAAGTTGAAGTTGACTAAAGATGTCCTCTTGAGTGAAGGCTACAAAACTACTGTTATATATGGTAATCTCCAAGAAATTAGTGGAAAAAAAAGAATAAACAATCTCGCAAAAAATAAAAACAAACAAACATTCTGCGTACACATAAAACCGATGACGTACGATCGACGTAAAATACCCAAATATGTGTAGATACCGGTTTGAGAATATCTCGGTAAAAACTCGAGTAAAAACAGACAATTAATGTTTAGGTATCAAATACTACCCATATGTAAAAAAACGTTACAGAATGTCCAAACAGCAACAGAAGACTAGCCATTTTTTGCCGACGAAACCATCGATATTTTACCTAGTTTTTTGACTGTTATTGGACAGTTTGTTATTTTTCTTTACATTTGCTTATCAAGGTCAAGTTTCTAGTTAATGTAACCGTGGTGTATACTTCTTGTATATTCTAGTGGCGTAGTTTAGTATAGAGAAAATGTATAGTTTATGATTTATATATGAGGTGGTAAACGAATTTTTCAAGAATGCGGGCATCATTCTGGTATATAACAGTAATAATTTGTATAACGTATATTTTTTAAGATATACTTAAATGCAAATTTAAGGAAAGAGGAAAATAAAATTTCGTATAAACATTTGTAAAGTACTAATAAATAATTCGCGTTGCTGACGTAGACATCGGTTGAGTTTTTTAAGTAAGTTTTGTCAGACACACGGTCCAAACTTTAGAATCTACTTTTAAATAATATAAATAATATATTTTTGGTTCACGGGAAATTATAAACATGTGCCATTGACCTTGACCATACATTCGAAGCGTTGAAAATCTCCCCCCGCTAAGACAATAATTAATATACAAATTAATAAAAAACAAGAAATAAAAATTCTCCCTTAGGGATTATAGTGTGACTTATATTGTATTCTATAAAAAACGATCATCTTAACCGGTTAGTTTCGTAGTTATTCCATATTTTTTTTCAAAAAAAATTATTGTCTACGGTACATTTTTTTCTGATTAACAATAAGCTTAAAGAAAAAGTCCTCGCTAGTAAAAACTCTACTTCGAAACCTCAGATCTACGGAACGCAGAGAGTACATTTCCCCAAAGACAGCAACCATTGTACCTTGCACCATAATAATAAGAAAACATTTTATCTAAAGGAAGGAATGCAGATACTTACGCCACGTAAAGTATCATAATTAATGACACTAATCAGGTGATAACTAAGAATGCTAGCACGCTGATAACGCGCTCAATTAAAATACGTAATTTGTGCAACTCATAGTATGGGTCGCTACCAAAATATATCTATATACATATAAATACATCTATATACGCGAGCGGAAAACTTTGTACCCAATTTTACGGAAGTCGCGTAGATGTAAAAGCATGAAATTTCTTCCAGTCATAGTTATTATAACGGATAGAATCTTGCATATTTTTAATAAATAAAACGCTACGCACACTACAATATTTTAACATGACGCTATATTGATAATCATATACGAAGCTCACTCTTTTGTTTATGGTTGAAGTCTGTATTTTTTTTTTTAATAAAATTTTATGTGGCCTCGTACCGAGACCTTTATGCCAAATTAAAGTCTGTGATTGAATTGAAAATAGATTATATTTTCTAAAGCTCCACTACAACACTCCACACACACAATAGATTTAAATATTTTCGAATCTAGTACTGATATTTACTAAATTTTTACGACAATGACTAATCTTGCTAATCATATTAGCAGTGTTACCAACTTAGAGGTTTACCCCAAATTTAGGGGATAAATAAGAGATTGGGAGTTGAGGATCCTTATTCCCATTCCCTATTGCCTCATAAAAAGATCGGCAACGCATTTGCGTCTCTATGGATGTCACGAGTGTCCACTGACGACGACAGTTCCTTTCCAACAGGTAACCCATCTGCTCGCTTGCCCCCTGAATATAATTTAAACAAAACCTATGCTGTAATCTTGAAGATTAAAAATGTTGGAAGTCGATACGTCGTAGTACAGCCAAGCCTCTTCTCGAAACTTTCCGCGCCTTTATTTTGCGAGAACTTGGCTGCTAATGGCTGCGTTTTATTTATCATTTCCTGCATAACAACTCTTTATCACCTTACTATTTAGTGCACTTATAATATTGAGAACTCATTTCAAAAATCTTCTATATTTTGTGTTTTTGTTCTTGAGGATCTTTAAAAGTTTAGGCTAGCGTAACCATAGTAATGTACTCGTACTATTAATATCTTTCTATATATAATTCTTCTGTGAGTGTGTATGTCACTGAACTTCTCTTAAACGACTGGACCGATTTTGATGAAATTTCTTGTGTGTGTTCAAGGGGAACTGAGAATGGTTTAGATTCACAAAATAGCTCAGCAGGACAACGTCTGCGGGGTCAACTAGTAGTACTATAAAGTTAAAGAGTTTGTTTGTTTGAATGTACTAATCTCTGGAACGAATTTTTCAAAGGAATTCTTTTTGTATAGGTTAGTCCATTTATCGAGGAAGGCTATAAGCTATATAACATCACGCTACGACCAAAAGAAGCTAAGCAGCAATCAAAAAATGTTGTAAAAATGGGTTAATTTTAAAGTCTGAGGTATAGCTGGTAATGTTTTTCCGAATTTCTTATTAGTTTATTGCAGTCCTTATCAAATTGTGAGTCAAGTCATCCACACATTTAATGCGCATATTATAATTTTATAACTTTATTTCGCTAACTTGTTATTCACACGATAACATTGAAGACGAAGAAGATATCATTAATTAAAAATAAAGCCCTGTTATCTATGGTCATCTATACCTATAATAAATCTGTAGAAGGGTCAATTCTGTACATTGAAAATATTAAAAAAATAAATAGCACGTTACGGGATCGATACCGAATCCAAATATGTGTTTAAAAAAATTGTTGTCTGTATGTATGTTCAGGTTATGAAAACTAACTGTTCGATTATCCTGGGCATAAAATGGGATACTTTTCATCCTGGAAAATTCGTAGAAAAAAAACTTAATTTTTCAGTTTTATCCTTAGACGTTGTTCTGTAGACCCGCGAACACACGTTGCGTTAGCCGCAGTGTATTCAGCGTCGTAACCTGTAGCGCCGAAAGTCGGATTTAGCTTGAACGCCGTATTTGGGTCCAATAGATATTTATAAGATTTCATTTGTCAGAGTTACTCAAAATGGAGAAATAAACTATCCACCTAAAAAATTCAAATAACCGAAATTAATGACTTGAGTTTTTTTTTAATTTAATTTAATTGGATTTCCTGTGTTCGTATCACGCATAAAATCGTTTTATAATCCCACTGACAGAGATATAAACATACTATATCTGCAACATAGTAAGGTGATAAGATTTGTATTTGTGTGATAAGGCCGCGGCACATGCAATAATATATTACTTGACTTAATAATATTATATAATAACATAGAGGAATATGATAAGTAGCAATTAAGACATGTTAAATGCCAAGGCATGTTATGACTGTAAAAAAGTAAAAGAATACTTTAGGGTGTGTGTGTGTGGTGTGTCCCTAATGAATTCTCTATAAAAATGCCCGGGCGCACCTAAAGATCGCTTACTTTTTTTTTACACCCTGAATACTGCTACTAGCGGTCTAGTTCTTTATCTTTCGGTTATTGTAACTTTGTTTTGTCTCACGCTTTGTTTCGGGCTCCCTGATATCATATCAAAGGGTTGTCGATCCTGGCGACACAGGAGATGCAGTAAAGGGAATGAGGGGTTTTGGCGGGTATTTCAGAGAGTGACGTTGTGTTTTGTATTTTTTGTTAAATTTGTTTTATTTCGGCGTTTAATGTGTGGTAATGGAAAGAATACCGAATATTAAACATTCGTTGCTATGCACAAGTGTAAACAAGTGATACAACTTCAAGAAACGTGCTATTTTGTGTTCTCCTCCAAAACTCCATCCGAAGTTTTATTAAAGCTTCTACCGCTATACTAAATCGACTGACTTGACTCTAACTGTATTGACGTTTTATCTTTACTCTGACTAGACTTTAGACTTGACGAAATTTATGTAATATTCCTAAAAATTATTGGAACAAGAAAATTGGCCTCTACTTGACACTGGCCATGGTTGTAGCCGAAGCGCCATTTAAATAAATAAATAATAGTGAAGGGAATCTGTGGTGGGCCAAAGCCCGACTAAAAAAATAAAAATACTACTAGCGGTCTCAACAGCTTTGTGCTGCTACTGGATGATTTGTAAAAAAAAAGGCATATATCGTAATGAAGATCTTAACTTTTGTTTATGTAGACCATGAACGAGGACATAATAGAACCATATTAATTTTTTTTAATTTTACACTTGGCAACATGGCCAAGATGACATCTGAAGTCCGCCTTACGAAAGTTTAAGTAGTTTCAAAACTGTCCAAATTAACTGAGCGCTTTCGGAATGCTTACACAGATGATAACAATGATGATAAATGCTGGAGTTCTTACAACCAAAAAAACCTTCGTTTCACCGGCCATGTACCTGTTACCCAACCACATTGACAACAATACAGAGCACAGGTCGGTTGGGCAATTACACAGCTATTAGCCTGTTTCGTAAGAATGGACTTAATAACAAACATTTAGATAACACAATGGAAAAGTCTGGAACGTGAAGCGGCTAGGCTATATGTCAACACGGCTCTAAATTAAACGGCCGTAAAGTGCAATAAAACTGGGATAAAGGAGATAGGGGACACTTGAATTAATATTTGTTAGTGTCAAAATTTTGGGAAGTGATTTTTAACGAAAATGAAAACCCTCAAAACATGTGTTTATTACCTCCATTAAAATATAACAAATGTATTATAATATTCCTTCTTTTAACTATTGAACGCGGAATGCTATTTTCTTAATGATATGATGATATGGATAAACATATTTTACTTCAAATGAAAAATGTACATCATAACAATCAGTTCATAGTTTTAGCAAGTTTGTAGGTATATATGTCGTTATCTTTAAAACAAGTTTGGCACGTACGCGCGGTTAAAGACGTAATTCTGATACTTTTGACCTATAGGCCATGTTTGTTATTGTTTGCTTAAAGTATTGTCATCATTACCAGGTTTATTGCATACGAAAATATTTCTTTTATTGGCACCGCTTGTTTTGAGTTTTAAATCGCTTAAAATCGATAAGTACTATTTTTTAATTATAATTAAAATAGATTAATTGAAATGCTGAAGGATATTGTCTGAAAGGATACGTAATAAATACGAGAAATTTGTTAGTTCAGTTGCTTAGTTTATTAGACTAATTGAGTTATGGTTAGCTCTTGTTATTTGATTCAATATATAAATGTTTTATTACTTTATTGGGCTTTTTGAATAGGTGTAAAATAGGTTAACATAAATTTTTCATACTCGAAATAATCTATATAGTAATATTGATTATGCTGGGTCAGCTGGCTTTTTTTACTGAATTCTACCTACTAGTAATAAACGAGTGAAATTTCGAAAGTATGTATGTGGTAGAAAGCTGTTATTGTGAATACTTGCTCAAGTATTCCCAATTTATCACTATCCACAAAGAGTGCTTGTATCACTTACATTATTGTATACTTTTTAACTGCCATCGCAGAAAATTCTACAAAGTTGATAAATTAACCTTGTTACCACCGGAAAATGACTTTGTATGATTTGCAGACTTTGTAGTGTATATGACCTGTATCTCATAATATTATAGAATGAAAACGAAAAATAGTGTCAGGAAATAACAAGCATGTTGGAACTATAAGTTTGTTAAGATTGTTTTAGTCCAAATTGGACGTGAAAACAATGGATATGTATATTGTATAAAAATTGCAAATAAATTATTTTTCAAAAGGTTATATATAATTTTACTGTTACGTTTTGGATGAAAAAGTAGCCGTAATTTTTATTAAAGCTCAAATCTTCCTAGTCGTAAAATACGTGACTGTATACTTTAATTTCAATGCCAAATGCTGTAAAAAGTTTGACGATATATAGCGAGGTAATAACTAACCTGTATGTATATTTTCCTTTTTTGTACCCTTTAATAACATAAATATTCATTTTGTTACTCAAAATATTTTAAGTTCAGTAACTATTGAAATTATCAAATTTTAAATTAAGATAACTTTTAATTAAAAGTTTTCATAAAAGTCGAAATCTTAAAATTGGTGCAGATAAGACATAAAGTCATATTTTTAAAAAAATTACCACCAACATGCGCAACAACTGCTGAATAATATTTTAGGGAGATATTATGTATATTCCTAACATAGGAGTAAAATAATAACAATGGCACAATTAATTAATATAACAATCTTATTTAACCTTCAAATTCGCCGTAGTTAGTCTAAAATGGAATAAATTAAGTTTATCAAGTTTTTTATACATAACATAGCTTTTTTTGTTTTTTACTATGTGTAAAAAATTACACTACTTTTAAACACTTTTAGTATTGAAGTAAATAATTATCGAGGTATGTATTATTTACAGGTTACATAACGTGTATGCACAAACTACGTTGCCATTATGAATTTTAATTACACGACTACATTTACAATGAATGAAATAATGTAAAAACAAAATAAAATAAGGTTATGTTTTTCGTCATACGAGTAAAGAAAAGCATGAAAATATACCGGCAACGTTTTCCTTTTCAGCGGTTTCATGCTTTAGCGAGATAATACAGTCATGTTGAGAAGCGCGTACAGTGTTTCCGTAACGGTAGGTTGACCGGCTATTTAACTCGGTCGGGTGTTACGCTAACCGTTCGCAGTGGCCTACGTGACTCACGGCCCCATCGCAATGGTGCCGCCACGCCAAATACGACCTTATTGACATTTTGCGCTCATAAAATTATCAATTAAAATTCCATAGAAAATCAAAAACAGAAGGAACGTTCTACAATCAACCAAAAATAGCTCAAAAGTAGTTGCGTAACAGAAAAAAAAATCGCACGTGTTCAAAAGTCAAGCATCAGCTGATTTTCGCACTCACCCCAAGAATTAGCAAGGCTCAGGGCCACCGAGAGGAAGGCGAGTAGACACAGCAGACGACTCATTTTGATTCATACAATAATAATGAATTAAATGCACATTAGAGCGAGTTTTGTGCGAGTTTCAGCCAATGTCAATCAGAGGGCGCGCGCACCGCTCGCGTACGCGTCAACCGCGTGTCAGACCGAAACTGAATGCTAAACTAAAATCGGTCGCGGCCGCTCGTTTAGACACTAGCCCGTGGATAACACAAGCGTTTCATTCAAGGGTTTCCGACTTTCTGCGCATGCTCCATTTACTATATATCTTATCAAGTTATCACTACGAAGATTCGGTAGTACGAAGCCTTGAATTGCAATTAGATGATTGTCGGAAGATAATAATTATTACGTTCTATTAAGTAGATGTACCTAAATGCCTTAAAGTTAAAGGGAAACTAAATAAAATATTCAACGAAGTTATTTTGAAATTAAAAAAAGTTTAAATAAAATCAGTCATTTCGTTGAAAAGCTAAAGGTGTGAAACATGTTAGACCAAGGCTGGCCACTCTCCCCTTTGTTAAAAATATTGTTTTATTTAACGATTAATTTTTTTGTTGCGATTGCTCCAAAAGGAGGGTTATTCACTTTAAATTTTATTTGTAAAAAATAAAACATTTAAAAAACTGAAATTATAAAATTTATTATGTATTTTCTTTTAGAAGCTTTTAAGCTGCCAGTTACTAGGTAAAAATTTTGTTAAAGTCTGTTAATTGTCATTTATTTTCAGGGGCGCTTTTGGAGCTCCTTTGGTAATGCGAACGGTAATTTCCTCTACCAGAACTATGGAATAAAACGGCCAAAACGAGACGACAAATACATACATGGAAATAGTTTTGACGTATACGTAGTCTCTACGTATTACGTATTACGGTATTGAGTATGTATTACGAATGCACATAATGTAGATACAAATAAATAAAATCATTTTATAATGTATAAGAATTTCAAATTTAAATACCTACGTCATACGTTACTATACTCAACATTTTTATCCTTTTTGGTCTGGTCACATTATCGAGCGTATGACCAATAGAGAAGTAACGTGAGCAATCCGTGTCCGAAACTTATCAGTGTTTTGGCACTGATAAATTAACCGCGCACCAACTAACACTCGCACTAAAACAGTACGCACCAATAAGACACGGGGTACGTACACGCAAGTCGCGTGTACGTACCCCGATACTTCCGACGAATCAGAGCGCAGTGGCTTCGGGCGTATTTTTTTTCCGAACAAAACTAATAACATTTCCGCTCCTTAGGTTATATGCACGATTGGTCGCTCATTATAAGACGTTCTGATTCGTTCGGAATTCGAATTGAGGCGATTTCACCAACGCCCGGCCCGGGACGCTATCGCCAGCAGGGCCAGGCCAGGGACAGAGTGCCGAGTGCAAGTTTTTTTTTACATTAATGATAATAATAATATATTTGCCAAAGTTAAATGTACAATGACGTCTTACAGAATTTTCGGAACATAATCATTACACTCAACTAACTAAATAAAAAAAATAGGAAAAAAAGAAGGAGGATTTTCATCACCAGTCATTCGACCGTGAACGCATTTCACGTTTACTAAGACTTCATGTGGGATTTGTACAGCGCCACCTAGCGATGCTCACGGTCACTTCTACTGCTCGGCTCCTATTGGTCGTAACGTCATGTTACTATATAACATAGCCTATAGTTTTTCTCGATAAATGGATTAATCATCACAAAAGAATTTTTCAATTCCGGTTAGTAGTTCCTGAGATTAACGCATTCAAACAAACAAACTCTTCAGCTTTATGTTTTAAGCAGTGGCGTAACTACATGGTGACAAGCCAGCAAAATGCCACGGGCCTCCAGCCTGAAGGGGCCCCGATCAGGCACCCCTAGATAAGTGGCAAGTGATAATTTTTTACGATGATTGCTTAGCGTGTTTTTGTATAGGATCGACATAGTGGAACGAAAACGAATTTGCCACGGGCCTCGAACGGTATAGTTACGCCACTGATTATAAGTATAGATAACAGTTTTTTAAGTGACATTCTATATATGGATACATTGTGAGTTGTGACGTTATGTACATTATAATAAAAAGAGATTCCTTTTTTAAATTCTTTTGACTTATAATTTTTTTTAATTATTCAGACTTATTAAAAATGTCCTTCTTTAAACCTTCGCTTATTTCAAATATAAATAGAAGTTGAATGCTAAGTATTTTTTTATATGATCGGCTTCAAATAATAAAAACAAAACCTTTTAGTAATTTTTGAATTTTTTTAGTAATTTTCAGAAGACATGACAAATATTATGTTTATGCATTTTTTTGTCTTTTAATAAAATTAAATATGTACTATTATGATGAGACCAAAAAACCTACTCGATAGACTACGTAGTTTACTAGATAAAACATTCCAACAGGCAATAAACATGCCCATTCATTTCAATTCACGTGAAGATAGTCACGAAACCCCCGTTAATAATAACGAATAACGTAAAGGAGAAACAAGAACAATGGAAGGAAAAGGCCTATCGAAATCTAATTTAATTTTATAAATATGAAAGTTTCTTTGTTTGTATGTTTGTGCGTCAATCATGCCGAAAGCTCTGAACGGATTTCGTTGAAATTTGGCATAGAGATACTTTGAGACTCGAGTTCGACATAGGCTACTTTTTATTCCGACAAATGTGCGGTTCCCGTGCAATAAACGCAATGAAGTTGCGGGCGTCATATAACTGCTAATTTGCATATTTTCCTCGAAAAAAAAAACTCTATTGAAGGCTTTCCCAATAAAATTGTGATAAATTGTGGCATATTTTATTGTTAATCTTTTTAATTGATGTTATTTCTGCTTAATTTCCTCTGTTACTGATACCTCAAGGGTAAATATATTCTTGTAATTATTTAATTAATAACTTAACAGTTTCTACTTAGTCATTTGTTTTTGATGTTTTCTTTTCTCCAAGTATTTGATTAAAAATGTAAATTTATAGAGTACCGTAAAACACCACGCGAAAATTTCAACTCTCGTTTATTGCAGTTCTCGATACAGCCTGGAGATGGACAGACGGACAGACATCAATGTCTAGACCTGTTTTTACTCCTTAAGACTTTGAAGTTTGAGGGGGCGACAGATCATCATGCTATAAACCAACACGTTATATCTTCAAGATCTACAGAATGACGGATGTAACAAAACGGTGGCAATGCTTGTAAAATGTCTGCAAATTTTGTAAAAAAATGACGTTGGCCGCTTACACATTTAAATCACAAGACAATACGCTAATTTTTAATTCTTTGTCTTAATAAATCTATCGTTATTAAAAATGATGTAGTCCAATAAGTTTTCTGAAATAAAAATATTGGAAAAAAACAAAGTTATTTAGGCATTTAAAGGAGTAAATTAGAAGGAGTGTTTTGGCGGGGATTTTTATTTTTTATTTTTCCTTTATTGGAACAATAAACAGTTACATGTTATCATATTTAAAAAAAAAAAGTACAATTACAAATATTAAACAAACACATAACCCACACTATTGTTCGCAGAATGACAAATATAGTTTT
>JAOTAV010085561.1:0-11987 GCA_026546445.1 Cyclargus thomasi | reverse complement strand
ATACTACGGCCTCACAGAAAACTGGTGTGAAACGGCGTTGTGCTGTGTTTCGTTCAGTGAGTGAGTTTACCGGTGGCCCAGCTTCCCTAAACCCCTTTCCCTATTCCGGGATATATGGGCGACGGCAGTTGCTTTGCCCCCTAAATATCATAAAAAAAATAGCAATAATGAATTTATTGTTGATTTTCTGAACCTGAGGTAATTCAGCAAAGCTTGATAAGTCAATGAGTACATTAATCTACGAGCACCTTCTTCGAAGTTTTAAATTATCGACTGAGTACAGTAAATGACTATAAATTGTAAGTTAGGTGGTAAGTGGTAACGCCTTACCATAATTAAATACATAATGAAAGCGAAAACACATGTAGAGTGAAACTGATCTAATAAGTGTCGTTTATCGACTCAGGGGCCGTACTTCTAAACGTTTTAAGAGAATTTTGTACCAAACGGTTTCCATACAGGATTTTTTAACACTAAACAAATAGATACCTGGAAATATTTTTGGAAAATTTCCTTTTTTTTAGTATTTTTTAGCCCCGCTTCTCACCAGCTAGGTCTGCATTTCCGTATTGGGGTGTAATATACATTACAATGTTTCAGCTTGCCTCAAATACCTAATCAAAAATTGCTACCAGCTCCCGATTTATTAAGACTCAAACGTACGAATCGGATTGCGCGTCCTGCTCTAACAAATATAAAATGAAATATATTAGAGTAGGACGACAGCATTTGATTGAGTCCGAAGATCTGACTGTGACGTGTGAGTGAAGGGATCCACAACAACCCCCTGATTTACGATGCGATTCCGCGTGGAAACGAAAACGTTCTCACGGAATCTCCTGGCACTTTTTAAAAGATGTTTTCGAAATCGGGAACGAATTCGAAAAAACGCGGAATCGCATCGCAAATCAGGGGGCAGAGCTTTGTCGAACAAAAACTACAGCTGTTTTGTCAGTCCCTGGAAGTTTATAAGAAAACTGGATCCGTTTTTCGTGCGGGAACCGTACATTTTCCGGGATAAAAAGTATCCTGTGTTCTCACCCTTCACTCAAACTGTCTCCATACCTAATGTCAGCAAAATCGGTTCAGTGGTTTGGGCTAGAAGAGGTAACAGACAGACAGACTCGCTTTCGCATTAATATATTTTTTATTAAAAAATGGAGTTGTCTATGGAAATCTATGGAAAAGTCAAAGAACTAAAGGGGAAGCACTACGGGAATAAATGTAAATAGTTATTATTAAGTTAATAATTAATAGTATAATTAAGTTAATAATAATAGTTAATATTAAGTTAGATCTACGTCATATTTGAATTATTTGTGTTAGACTGTTTCCAGTAAAAATTGTAACAAAGCGCTTAAAGGCACGCAAGTTTCTAGCGCTATCCACGAAGTCACCGTAATATGCGACACCAGATAAACTGAAAATGTTGTTGAGCATCGTGGATCTTTCGTTTTGCCAGAGATTACACTCACATAGATCATGGTTAGCAGTATGTTCAAACATGTAGCCTAAATGAAAATTAAAAAAGTTTGGCTTTAAAATTTCCATGACCGTTCAGGAACTGAGATACGCAGTAAATATTATCAGTATACTAGATGCAAATCTTACGCTGCTAGTTAAAGCTTTTCCTTATATACCACCAGGTATTCTAGGAAGCATTATGGTGGTCTCCCGATACGGATGAGCTAATATCGCCCTATTGTTCGATAATAATATTCCTACGTGTAAGGTATGGGGATCATTAAGAAGTGCATTCATCTTGATATTCTATGAACTGCGCAAATTGAAAATTAATGTTGTTTTCGATGACCATGTTTAGTACCTACTGCGTATTAAAAAATATAGGGGTAACGAGCTGAAAGTTGCTTTCCATCAGGTGACTGATGGAAAGCAACTGCCGTTAGCACTCTGCTCGTCGATCATCGTCTATGATCTATGTTACTACTGGACGATTATGTAAAGCATGTTTTGGATTAAGTATTTATTAATCTTTTTTTATGATATTTAGGGGGCAAGCGAGCATACGGGTTACCTGATGGAAAGCAACTGCCGTCGTCCATAGACACTCGCGACGCCCATGATCACTCGGGAATAGAGATAGGGGGTCGAGGTCGGGATCGGGGTCAGGGAAGTCGGGCCACCGGTAAACTCACTCACTGAACGAAACTCAGCACAACGCCGTTTCACACCAGTTTTCTATGAGGCCGTGGTATCACTCCGGACGAGCCGGCCCATTCGTGCCGGATAGCTCTCCCACGGCAATGAGCATCCGCATTATATACTTGAGATCGAAAAATGTCTCATTACTACATGCCTCCACCGGCGTTCGAACCTGCACCTTCTAGAGTGCTAACCAAAGGTCTTATCCATTAGGCCACAGACGGTCCAGTCTGTTTGAGTAGTATTTTAATTTCCAATTATTAATGTAATATGTATGAATTTTTAAAATAATACGTATTCCTGTAAACATGGCGGTATTTATTCTAACTTAAAGAAAATTTGAAATCGCTGGAAAGCTGTAGCTGTATAACATATTTGCATAATGTATAAATAATATTAACATGAAACTAAAGAACAGCGAAACAAAACGGAACAAATTATTATTTTATTGGTGTTTAGAATACGCTTTCGTTTTACAGAATGCTAAATACGAAACAGGTTGTAAAAAACAATAATAGTATGGTTCATCAACCCTCTGTCAAAAAATGTGTCTTTCCATATAAAACGCGATTGTAAACAAAGTGTAGTGTTGTCAATATGTCGTTGACAATCGAGGGTTGTATAGAAATTTGACAGAGGGTTAATGAACCGTACTGTCAATCTTGAGCGAATGCGTAATAGCTGTCACGCCGGTGCCGACTTTGTCGGGCGTATAAAAAATACGTCGGGAACGCCACTAGGCGCGTTGCTGGGTATAGTTATTTTTCGTCGCGCGAGATTTTCGTTTAGCTCGTGTTCACGGCGCGTAGAGCCGTAAATCACGGCCGCAATTCGCGCCGTGTGTGTGGAGCCCGCATAACCCAATTAATATACTATAAGAGGCAAATATGGTCTAAAACAACGAAATGTGGTGGTACTTAAACATAATTTATTTAAATAAATTTTGACAATACATTGATTAGAATTAAACTAAACAACAATGTACAATGTCACTTGCGCTATCAAGACTAATCTAACGATACCTCATATGTATCTACCAAGCCGTTTAGGCTGCGTGCTGAACAATTTTTTTATTGCATTTTACATACATACGTACATACATATATACCCTCGAAAAACTAAACCCTACTTCTAGCGCAGTCGGATAATAAGAATGAATTCAATATATACAATCCAAGCGACATACCGAACCAGGAGACGTATCAAAAAACTTCAAATCAACAAGTGTCATATGACATGGCATAGATGAGTCACTACCATCTTACAACGCAGGAAGCTGTTACGTAAGGCCGCGCAACAATCGGACTCGAACCCCCGACCGTGACCGCTAGTGAGAGTAGATGACTTTCGCCTATCACTTCCGACCACATTCCAATTTAAACCCTAATCCCCCGCCATACAGTCCAAAATAGCTCCTGCACATTTCGTTCATAACCCGGTCGATTTCTTGCATAAGTTGTAACTAGAATTATGTTTTCGGATAAATGATTCCGGAATTTAGGAACAAACAAAAGAATTGGTCGCACAAAGGAATTGTCAACTTTTCCTTTGGAAGGAAATACGTAATCAGCGCTATTACGTATTTTCTTTTTTTAAAGGAAAAGTTATCTTCCTTCGTCTTTTTTTATGACATTTAGGAGGCAAGCGAGCAAGTTCCTGATGGAAAGCAACTGACGTTGCCCATGGACACTCGTAACATCCGAAGAGTCGCAAGGAATAGGAATAGGGGGCTTAGGGAAGTTGGGCCACCGGTAAAATCAATCACTGAACGAAACACAGCACAATGCCGTTTCACGAGCAGACGGGTTACTTGATGGAAAGCAACTGACGTCGCCCATGGACACTCGTAACATCCGAAGAGTCGCAAGTGCAAGGAATAGGGAATGGGAATATGGATAGGGGGTTAGGGAAGTCGAGCCACCGGTAAACTTACTCGCCTCGCCAACGAAACACAGCCAAACGCCGTTTCACGCCAGTTTACTGTGAGGCCGTGGTATCACTCCGGTCGAGCCGGCCCGTTCGTGCCGAAGTTCCACGGCAACCAAAGCAATGACTATACAAGTGGCAGGTGTCAAAATATAAATCTCTCACCAGCTCATAAAGACTGCTAACCTCCACCGTAACCTCAGTAGTACGTGCACCTCATATCAATCGCGCTTCGTTAAGATTTCTGAATAACCATTGAACGCGATAAATAAAGGGCCTAATATTCAAATTTCGAACGCAAGATTCTTTAATGTACCCTCTACACGTTCGTTGAATAGTATAGAGTGTGTAGAGAGGCATATTCTTTTATGATTGTCTATTGCTCATGCAGCGTACCATTTCGGTTGTTTTGAAAGGATTTTAAACACTTTTACAAAAATATTTCTAAACTAAAATGAAACTTTTGCGAAGAGTTAACAATTTTTTTTTTACATTTAGATTTGTTACCTTATGGTTATTTTTCAGCATTTTCTCTTTACAGTCATCACTGGGGCTACCAGACTGCTTTATAAAGCTAAAGACTTCTGAGGTTCAGTAACCTGGCAACCCTAATCACTAATAGTTACAGGGAAGCTGATGTCGTCATGTACGACAAACAATCCACCATATATCTATTTATAGCAGACAAATAACATAGATCACCTATTGTTTTTCGACCTAACGATCAATTAGAAAATAGAAGGAAATACTTGCACCAAGTTTGGGCATCACGTGACACCTTTTTTGGGCGACTAATGCTTATCCTTATAATTCATACAATGGATGCGATGATAGTTAAGAAGCGTTAATTTGATGTAAACATACAGCGCAAAAAGTTTTGTGTTATATTCATATACTAGCAGCTGTGTCCCGCGGTGTTTCCCGCCTTTGTAGGCGGAAAATAAATTGTTATATATTCCCATACTAAAAAGTATCATACATGTTCATCCAGGGTGTTAGCTAACTCCATCAAAATCGCGTAGGCTATTTTTAATCATGAAGAAGTAACACATGTTATAAACGTATAAACATTCACATTTATAATGTTATTACATATTTTGTATGCATTAATATCTATCGCAAGCCTAGCTGGCACGACGGACGAAGCCTCGTTATGTATCTATGAAGAAAAAAATTTAAAAAGCCGTAATTCACTTCATCGAAAATAATTATTTTTCTTTTTTTTTTTTTACATAATAACATTCCTTTAGTTTTGGCGGGACGTTAAAAAGTGATGTTGTGTTTTTGTATTTCTTCGCTAAAATTGTTTCGGGTTTTAATGCGTTATAGTGGTAGAATATCAACCATGAAATATTCGTTATCATGCACAAGTGTGTGCAAGTGATACAACTTGAAGTGTGTGCAAGAAACATGCTATTTTATGTATCCCTCCAAAACTCAATTAGAAATTTTAGTAAAGCGTCTACTACTTTACTAAATCGACTGACTTGACGCTTAGACTGCACTGACGATTTATCTTGACTTTAACTGGACTTTAGACTTGACGAAATATTGTAACGTTGCTAAAGTTATTGGACCAAGAAAATTAATTTCCCGCCTTTACTCGACACTGGCCATGGTATTATAGCCGTAGCGCCATAAAAAGAAGATAAAGATACCAGAGACATTCCTTTAACAATAACAAACACAATAAAAATAACAAACTCGGTTCTGCCGTTCTATATTATATAAGCGCTTATACATATTTCGTGATATATCGTGTTATATAGAGTCGCACGCGCCATCAAAAAACAGACATCGACGCGCCATTGTGTTCGAAATTCAACAATCTATTTTAAATTTGGAATACGAACTCATCGATGAAAAAAATCAATACAACTATCGTGATGAAATCAATTTTTCGTAACTTCGCTGGCTATTTCGTTTTTCATACAAATAAAAAATATCGAACCAGACGTCGTTGGTGAAAACAAAAAGTTTATATTGAGTTTTATCAATTCTTTCATCGTTCTTGATTGAGCAAGTTTGGCGCGTAATGTTTTGTTTGTCTTAGCTAGGTCTTTTAGTTTCTCCAGCAGTTTGTGTTAAGAAATCACTTTTTTATCAATTAATTACCCAAACCAATAACCGTTTACAAACATTTCAAAACCAATTTTCGTATAGATTCATACGCCACGAAGTTTAAATATTTCAAAACGATTTTGAAACGCACTAACACACCTAAGCTGCCGACATTGCTGCTGACATATATAACATATTATGTATCAGCGACAGGTACGCTGACGAGTAGGTATCGCCATTTGCCGATATATTTCTATCCACATAGGCCGCCGGCTTGTGACGCCGACACGCGTCGGCGCGGTGCAGCGACTCTCTGCGGCTTAGGTGTGTAAAGCGTTTTAAGCCACTTATTTCATCGAGGATGTTACACAAATATTTTTTTTATTTAAGTTAATTTAACTAACGATATTTTTTTACACTTCGTGTACTTGTATTACGCAAACATAACTTTCTAATAGTTTTAACACCAACTTGTTACTTCACCTTGAGCGTGACCGAAACAAATGTTAATCTATAGTTTATTAACCTTTTAAAAGGATATTTACCTTGACATAGCAAAGATAATTCCTAAAATCAATATAACAAACTTAAAATGGCGATGTGGTCACCTTCAAATAGACAGAGAGCTGACGGTATACTGGAGAAAATTGAAAGAGAGCCAGTTGACGGACCTACGTCATTTGGTCAGAATATGTTAATTCCATGTAAGTCATCTGTCTGCTGAGTTTGACATAACCCGACCAAATTACTTAGATCCACGATCTATATCTGTTTCAGCTTCTCTTATTGTACGAGAATGAGTTTTTCATTTTACTTTTTTTTATTATATTTTTTTCATTTAAAATAAACATAATATTTATCAATTTTGCATCATCACTTCCTAGCCGATAAGAGAGATGAATGTCAATGGAGAGAAATGAGGTGCGGTGCGGCGCATCTTATAAAAAAACTTTGTGTATGTTTTTTATTTTCTTAGTACTAGTATATTCTCTAGTATTCATAAATATCATTAGTTTTTCTGTTAGCATGCATATCCGAAAACCACACGAAAACTACTATATAAACAGATTTTGATGGAATTAGATCGATATGAATTAGCTTTTAATGCCAAACACATGAATCGATTTTGAAAGTAACTATAAATAAATGAACATAACAAGTCAGTCGATGACTTTGTATTTTAAGGTCTGTTGTGAAATTTGTCTTTAACATATTTTCAATGACTTGTATTAATTTATTAGAAGCATACTATATCAACGACTGTAGTCTTGACACGTTTTCTTGATCTTAAAAAAATATATCCACAGCCGAACATATAACCTCCTCGTTTTTGGAAGTCGGTTAAAAATATATGTTGTATGCACTTACGTCGTCGCGCTATTTAAGCATTGAGTTTTTATACAGGGTGTAACAAAAGTATGTGATAATGTGGGGTTAATATCTGTCCCTGTCATATAGTTCACTATGAAATTAGGAGCGCTGAAATTAAAAAAAAAAGTGATTTGTAAGGGCAAACTCACGTCGCTGAGGTCACACGAGTTGCGATTTTTTTTTCGTTTTCAGCGCTGTTGAGCACACAGTAAACTCCATATCAGGGACAGCTACAATCCCTAAATTTTTATTACATACTTTTGTAACACCATTATCATAGCATATGATCAATATTATGCTATAAATCTGAAATTTTGTTAACTCGGATGTTAGTCCAACAATCACGCCGAAAGTTTATAAGATCAGACGCGATACTAACTTTTCACACGCCAATCCGACGTATTGATCATCTTACTTGTCAAACAATCAGGTAATCAGCCTGCATTGTGCTAACCAAACTTGGAAACAAAATATTGCCAACGCGGGAATCGAAACCACGACCTCCGATTTAAGACTACATACCATTACACAACGGTGGCGTCTAAAAATTATATTACGTAAAATTTTCAAAGATGATTAGTTGAATACAACTGTAAAAGTAAATAACTATTTCGGAAGCAAGTTGTCATAACAAATTATACGGTACCATGTAATTTAACAAGAATGACATGAGACCTTCCGGCAGTAATAATTTTGGTTAGAAAAGCTCTACAAAATACCTTGTCATGTCATTGTCGTAACTTGACATACGTATTATAATGATTTATTTAAAATTATATACGTATTATAATGATTTATTATATCATTGTGTTAGGAGTTTACATGACATTAGCGGTCCCGGCAGAGGTTGTCCTGTCGATCTTGTTTTGTGAATCGAATATCTACAACTACAGAAAGACAAAATTATTTTTTGTAAACAGACTTCCGAAATCGAGACTATGTTTTTTTAAAGATAATTAGGGGGCAAGCGAGCAGACGATTGAAAGCAACTGTCGTCGCCCATGGACACTCGTGACACACAGAGTCACAAGTGCGGTACCGGTCTTTATGAGGAAATAGGGAATAGGGATAGGAGGATTAGGGAAGTTGGGCCAACGGTAAACTCAATCAATGAATGAAACACAACACAACGCTGTTTCACGCCGGTTTTCTGAGAGGCGTGGTATCACTCCGGTCAAGCCGGCCCATTCGTGCCGAAGCATGACTCTCCCACGGCAGAGATTAACGGGTGTATTCATATTTTTTTGGCCTTAGCATCCCCACGCTTTTCAAAGTGTGTTTACGTTATTTCAATTAGTAATTATAGATTTGGCACCTAGAAAAAATATCCATCCGCTGATATAACTTTATTTTAATGTATATTTAGTTATTGTCTATAAATGATGTAATGATATACTTAAAACAAAATTCTTACATGAACATCGTCTGTAAAGTTCCGCTCTGACATAACACGAAATCTCGGAAGCGGCCTCTTAATTATTTAGCTTTATAGCCTTATTAAAGATGGTTACACAAGAGCACCTCTTGATTTTATGGGAGGCTTTAAATTTTAATAGGGCTTCATTTTCCTTGACTTCAATTCTTTTACCGAACGAGAAATTAATGAATTAAAAATGCACCATCGAATAAATTAATTTATAGCCTGTTGCTGGTTCTACATCAAACTGTTGGGCTGTTTCAAATCAACGTTAGTCGAAATGACCTTTCCGGACAGTACTTTATTAAGCCCAAATCAAAACAGAAGGTAGAAATTAATGCCTGGTTTCTAATTTTTTTTTAAATTTTTGTTTTTGTTCATCGTTAAAATTTTTAAAGCTAGCCAATCAAAAGCGATAGTAAACAGATAAATTGTTATCAAAACACTCAGAAATTGGTTGTAAGTATCAAGTCGAACCATTTTGAATCCATTGTTAAAAAAACCTAACGAAATATTTACGTACAAAGTGTTCCGAAACGCGCTCAATCAAGTTTGACAGTGTTATTTAATAGTTATTCAATAGCTTTTGACGTAACATGTGGGACGTAAGCTGTTCTACACAAAATATAACCAGAATCTTTAGATTCACAAAATTGGAGATAGTTGACCAAAAAAAAAATAATTTAAAAAGATTTTTTCATTCTATTTTTAAATTAAAATTTAAAACTCAACCTTTTCGATTTGGCGGCTAAATTGTTACTACAAAAATTTTCCCTATTCCTGCAATAAGTAAATGTCGTTGAATACAAAATACTTTTAACACGTAAAAAGTATTTTGTATTCAACGAAATATAATTTTATCTTTTATAAGCATCCAAAAATTTTGCCTTAAAACGAAGCCAATATAGGAGGTAAATTCTAAATGGCCTATATGAAATAAATAAAATAAAATTTGACGAAGAAGATTCAATATGAAAATATCAAAAAATTCACTTACCATTTTACTAACTTATCACTAGCACTTCACTACACTAACAGTCCACTGTCGGTCCACCACTAGCACTGACCGCTCGCACCTGCAAAAAAAATCACAGTGAAAGTTGATGTGGCTTCGATGAGCGAGACTTATCGTAGATTTTTTGGCAATGGTTTGTATGCAAACATTATCAAAAGGTACGAAAGTATACTGCTTTGTTCTCATCCGATACTTTATACGACAATGGCAAGACCTTTAAGTTATTGTTAAAATAATAATGTCATGAAGTTTTTTTTTAATTTTTGCGTGATATTTTTGGTAGTGGGCTCCAGACTTATAAGCTTCTTAATTAAATACTCTTTGTCAATTACGCTTTTATTTTTGTTTGGAAAACATTAAATGCTTGAAACATACATCACAATTTTCTCTTTCTGCACTTAGCTCTACCACAAGTTAGGTGAAGAGTGTAAAAACCTAAATAAAAAAGCCTAGGAATTTAAAACTACCGCTTTGTTTTGCCTTGTAATTTACACCTGTATTATATTTACTCCTGTATAATATTAAGAGATTAAATCATAATGCCCTGTGTCCTGATCAAGATTTTGAAAAATTTTACGTATTAATTTAGTTTTTACTTTAAACTTAAGGACATCAGCGGTCGGTATCAATGCTGAATGGGAGAAGATTTGGTATTATATATCTAACTAAGCTATTATTTTGTGTTATTAGTGGTTTTAAGATACCATTTCAATTTATTTTCTTTCTTTCTAAAATGTACGATTTAACAAACATAAAATACTTGCGGATAGATTTCATTACGCCTAAATTCTTTTCGAATTTAGCGGAAAACATTCTTCCGAACCTTCCTCCGAGATCTACATTGTAAATGTTATCAAAATCGGTTCATTGATTTATGTGTAAACACTTACCCCCTTATTTATGTAAAAATATTTAAACAGTGTTTAACTTATCAAGATTGGCAATCCTTTTCTGAAATATTGAAAACGTCACACTAGCTATACAATAGAATAGGTAATTTACAAGATTTGTTTTAATTTTATAATAGGAAAAAAGTAGTATTTACTCGAAAGTTGTAAAATGTTAGGTATCCGCTTCTTCCACTAATGTATTAAATTACTGTCTAGATCGCGCCCGTAAGTCTTGTCCGATCAGTGTGTTTTCCGCTTAACTCTTCTGATGGTTCAAGTACCAAGTTTTTATTAGCGCAATTAGACCTTTTTTAACCTTTTACTCGTTTGCCCTCTAATTTTACTTATAAAAATGTTTTAATCTTTATTATTATACAATTTTTGTGTGCATGAGTTTGTCATTGAAATCCTCCCAAACGACTTTTTGATTAAGATGAAAATTTTGGAGAATGGTTTAGAGTCACACACCAGGCCCGGCGGGACAGCATCAGACGGGGATTCTAGTTTTGTATAATCTAATAGAAGGGCAATTATTAAATTTCACTTCTATTAGATTATAAAAAATAAGTGTAGGTATTTCTGTAAGTTTAAATATACGTTTATTATACAATACTTAGTTATGTTTGTAGATACTAACCTAAATGCGCATTCACTTTCGTTTTTAGACATAATAGGTAGGTATTAATAGTATTACTAAATTATAAGAAATGTAGGTCGAAAGTTTCTACATTCTTGCTTATAATTCATACTGCTGCAATCAAACACAAATATGTATATTAATAACTTGACAGTAATGTTTAATTAAATGAAGATACAATATAACTTGTCAAAATCTCCATATTTCTTTTACATGTAAGTAGATAAGTAGGCAACTTGACGACCTCTGTGGCGCAGTGGTTGAGCTTTGGTAGCTCACGCCGGGGGTCGCGTGTTCGAATACCGCCGACGGAACAAAAAGTTTTTCAACGTTCCTGGGTCATGGATGTATATTAATTATGTGTATTATATAATAAAAATCTTAAATATGTGTATAGAACGGAAATATTAAATATATTTCCGTTATCTGGCCTGTAACACAAGTCCCTCGGGTACTTAGCACGGGGCCAGATTGACGTGGTGTGAAGCGTCCATAGATAAAAAAAAA
>JAOTAV010085550.1:0-11988 GCA_026546445.1 Cyclargus thomasi | reverse complement strand
CCCAGCTGCTGTCACTTGTCATCCGTCACGATGACAGCTACGTCAGCTGTCTGCTGTCAACCTGAGGGTTGCCAACATAATTGTTGGCGAAATAATTTAAATTTATCTTCGTGTGTACTGTGTAAGTAATTCGTTTCGATTTATTTTGATCTTAATTTTGTAGTAAGTAGTAAGTTAGTATGGTTTTTTAACGGACGGCGCCAGAAGGAGGGTAATGTTTTTCGAGAGTATTTATGAATGTATCTATGCATAATTGTTTGGCATCCTCTGGAGCCTAAACGGCCTGATGGATTTTAACGTACGAGGTATCGTTAGATTTATCTTGATAGCGCAAGTGACACCTGGGCACATTAAAAAATTAAAAATCAAAATGGCGGTTTTGGAAATCCAAATTGCGAGGTTCCAAAAATGTTTTTTTCGTTCATTTAGTTCGAGTAGATTGTTGAACTTGACGTTTCAATTGCCATGGTTCCTGCAGTCGGGTTTTCTGTTTTTGTACATTAAGCTTGTTTGGTTAAGTAGACTGTACAGCCACCTAGAAGCTCACTGCAAGCTGACCGCACCCAAACACTCTCACTCACCTTTCCTCCACTTAACGGTCGGCATAGGCGATCCGAAGGCAACGCACTTGAGCGTGAGGTTCCCGCCCAGCATCACCTCCGTTCTGGGCGGGGGCGGGATAGAGAACTGGGGAGACACACGCCTCACTGGGAACAAACAAAACAACTTTAATTAATACATTTACAAAAATTCTATAGCAAATGCAATTAGAATATATAGCAACGGTTACACGGCCAATCATAAATCCATCAGTCTGAAAATGCGAGAATGACGGTTAAAAAGTAGATACCCAAATATGATCAGTCTGTCAACTAGCCGGTTATACGATCATTCTTCCGTAAGTCCTGAATAAACTGATGCTCTGCACTAATGTCAGATTGAGCGTGTAACCGTGTAGATTCAATGGTTTATGCGTGTCGAGGAAATAAGGAATACATACAAACAGAAAGACAAGTCAAAATATAACACACCTTTTTTCAGTGGTGGTACAATAGCAAATAACGACAATAGTACCAAGTTGCTGTATTCTAAAATGACATCCACTAACTTTAATCGTCGTCGATAAAAGTAGATGGGGATTGGATTCATAACGACGCGACGCCATTTCGCTTGTTTTCTTTACATTTTTGAACCGAAAACCTAAGAGAACAAACTGGTGTTGATATTTACAACACCGAATATGCAGTTTGAGAGTAGAGCTTCACAATCAATAGTTTAAAGGAGTTTTTTTTAGAAAAAAAAACAAGTAATAAAGAAACAGCACGTATATCGCTCCCCACATATCTCAATATGCCGAGCAAAATTTCTGTCGAGTTTTTCAGTGTACAACAATAAAACGACGACAATTGCTAGGGGGAATCCCCCCTCTGTTATTAATACGGGGACAATTTTCCGGAACATTCTTCGCCTTGGCTAATTTTAATTACGCGAAAACAAAGTGGGCTAGCTCTCGCTGGCTTATAAAAGAATAATATTCATCTCCGCTGTGGCATCATAGCGCTTTACTTGGGGTTGATCTAAAGTGTATCTTCCCTAGCTTATGCAGTAAGGAATTAGTTTTAAGGTGTATCTTTAAAAGTAGATTTAAATTATGCGAACAGTGCGTCGTACTATAATCGTTAGGTAATTTGATCCAATCCAAATCACATCAAATATGAAAATAGTACTTTGAGACGATTGTTTACCAAACGGTTTCCATACAATGGGCGAAAACGATTTCCACCCTCTAAACCCTTACCTAGAGTAATAATTTAGTAATATGTTGTAGAAATGCCTTAGAACTAGGTTTCTATGTTTTTGTTTTTTTTAAAAAGATTATGATATATTCTCATGTTAGTGGTTTCGTATAGAAACAAAGATGTTTCAATATTTTTAAATCTACAAAAATATGAAAATAATGAAAACACAGAAGCCTAGTTCTGAGATAACAATCCTCTTAACATATCTGATTTTTGAGGGACTAAACAGAACGCATTTTGAGACTGATTTGATTTTAGAATACTATTTGAAGATATACACACACCTACACGAATAGAAAAGAGTAGAGACTCGAAACCTCAACGAACGCCAACTAAATATTTACAAAAATATCTCACGAGTTTGTATTCCAATCGAAGGAATGAAAGGTTTAATTTGAGTAAAAGTTTGCTTGCTGGAGTATTTTCGACAAGTGGAGTGGGAATGATTTCTACTCACGCGATATTTAATTGTCAAATAGAGTAGAGTCCAATTTCTGAACGTTATAAACTAATAAAGTTCGCTACTTGTACCCGAAAAGTAATATATTATTGACTATGTTGGGTAGCCCCTAGCATTACATACTTTTATACTAATATTAGACAATGCCCGCAGCTCTGTTACGCCAAAATTCATTTATCACGCGGGAACCATATATTTTTCCAGAATGAAATGTATCCTTAGTCCATCCCCAGGACTCAAAATATCTCTATACAAAATTTCTGCAAGATCGTTTTAGCGGTTCGGGCGTAAAGAGGTAACAGATAGACAGACAGACAGACAGACCTTCGCATTTATAGTGTTAGCATGGAAGTGTGAATTACAAATGCAAAATTCACGCCCTACTGAAGCAACCAATTGACTTGATTTTTGGCATAGCCTTTCCAAAGGAATTTCCGCGCGAGCGAAGCCGCCGGCATAAACTAAATAAAAAAAAAGGTCGTAATAGCAACATTGCAAAGGAATTGCTCTGCATTCATTTTAGTAGTTTTGTTTAAAAGTCTAATAGTTTAGATAAAGTAGTTACTTCAAAATCAATTTAATTTTATTGTTGAATTCCTGTTTTGAAAACTCAGTAGCTTTTTTTTCTAAAAAAGTGTCAAAATGAGTTGCTCTAAGCAATATTGCTAAGTGACCTTTTTAGAGGAGCTCGCCTACGTACAGCGAGGGCACACTAACAATAAACATAGTTCCAAGCACGAAAGTACTTTTAATTTGGGTAAATTAATTCAACCCGCCGACACGATACCTCCGCGCCGTAATTGTGTTCAGTTCGTACGCAAATGTGTGTACAGCCTTAGCTGAGCTGGTCAGCCTGACACACCACGTACATACTTTTAGCGCCTTAGCTTGCACGTAACCACTTTCACGTGGAAATTCAGCCTCTATTTCAACGGCTAAGAGTTCAAATTACCCTAGCGACGCTACCCGGGGGCACCGCGTGACTGTAATTAACATAATGACCGGGTAAATGTTTTTCTACTTTTATCTTTTCTTTGTGGCGTTTACAAAGTAGGCACTCCGGGCCCCGCCGCCCCCGGCACATAATAAATGGCAATTATGTCAATGTTGTGTTTGAGTCGTGTATTCAAATCACGTGTGAAGTGTTAGCGCTCGCGTCGGGAAACTACTCTGCCCGGGGCCACCTTCGGATCAACAAAGGCCGTCCGGGATCAAAATTTCTCGAAAAATAGCCGAAATCAAATTGAACGCTGATTTTCTTTTGTCAATCTTCATAAACGTAATAATATTAAAACGACTAGAAATTTTTCTTACAAAAACGACGGAGGTGGGAAAGCGAAAAACTCCAGCCGCCGCGAAACCTACTTTCGAGATTTAAAATTCTCAACAATGACCGCAGTCCGTAACGAAGAAGGATTAAGATTTAATAAAGTTAAAGTCACGATTTATGGGGGATGAGATGAAATTTTTAAGTTGGCTTAAAAGGGGTGGGCCGGGAAAGTTGGCGCGAGGCACGTCCCGGTCTTAGCGCATTTTTCAACGGTCAGCCGCGCCGAGAATAACATTACGATCTCTCATTGATACGCAAAAGATGTTCGGGCAGGCTCATTCCGCGCACGTCACCGACAACGCGCCGCGAGGCTCCGCGGCTTACGGGATTGCGCACCAAAATATTCAACACGTGTTTTATGGTACGCATAAAGCTTTTCACCTGTGAACATTTTTAAACGTTTCGGAAGTTTCAGCGGGGAATTTAGAGTTTTCAACCTGGGAAAGGTTGTAAACTTACTTTCACCGTTACTTTACGTTTCCGAATTAGTTTTTCGCATTCGGACACCGGAATATATTAAATGCGGGATTCGTTCCGTACGGGGGAAAGTGAACGTGTGTGTTATCTAACGATTCAATGCATTGTACATTGGTTGTTCGAATGCGAGAAAACAAATTCGGGTAACCTAATACGGAAAACGTGCAACGGATACCGAATGCGCCGTTTAATCGTTCGAATTTCATAATTGCCCGTGATCTGTGTCAATATAAAGTTTGGGGGGCGGGCGAAGGACCGGAGCACTTGTTATTCCGGTCGAAAGTTGTCCGCCGCGGGCCGGATATCGGCTGTGTACTCAGTCCGGAGTTATCCAACTCGACGAAACGTCAATAGTCATCAATAATAACACCAACGTTTTGGCAAGCGATCAAACAAGGGTACCGACTAAATAACGATTACGGGGTTTCGGCGGCCACAGATCACGCGCCGAGCTCGACTCGTATTTCTCCAGATTTCGTGTTTGCCAGATACATCATCACTGCGCAATAATGTCCCCACCTATAGAGGTGCATCCACTCAAATGTGAGGGAGTAAATAAGTTCAAATTGGAAATAGAAGTTCACGAAAATTCGGCCTCAAATGTTGCTGTTTCTTCAAAGTTACGTTTACTGTATCAAAAATTTAAAAACACTAGTACAAATGAAGACGCAAGCGAAAAGCACTATATCATAAGTCGCCAGCTGGAGAACCAAGCGATGGAACTAAATTATTGCTTTGTATGTAACTAAATAGATGTCATAACTTCTGAACTTTTATTACAGGGATCTGAGAAACGTCGGAAGACAGAATTGACTTGTAAAGAAAATAATACGCTAAAACAAGAGAGTGCACAGAAAGCTAAGTTCGAGCACAAAGAGGAAATAAAAAGGTTTAACCAGTTAGAAAGGGAAAAGGGAATTACAAATTACGAGACGAAAAAGCCGGAGAACGAGTATGAAACTACGTACAATATGAAATTTTTTCAACGATTTATTTAAGTTACCCCTCTTGTGTTTCGGAGAATTGCTTGTTCGTGTAACATTTCTTCATACAATAAACGGATTAAATACGTAAAGAAATCCATTGAGATTTATTTAAAAAAGTAGAATAAATGATGGTAAAGTAGGTAAAGCTTGAAACGTAACTTTCAGTATTATAAACAAGGTCAAATGGACCAGATAAGTATAATCTTATATTAAATTACTCTTATACTTTCTAAAAGTAAGTTTTAGGTGTATGCGTCGGCTGATGTATCGATTTTTTTATAAAACAACTAGCTTTTTCCCGCGGCTTCGCTCGCATTAAGAAGTATTTTTATACAAACCTCAAACCCTATTTCACCCTCTGGAAGTAAAATTTCATAAAACCCTTAAATACGTATTCATTTATTTTGAATCAGCAGCCCAGAAACAAAATTTTAGATCTCTAACTTAAGAAATGACGAACTTGCGTAGAAAATTTTATAGAAACTTTAACCCCTCTTTTCACGGTCTTAAGGGTAGAATTAGTAGCTCAGAAAGAAAAATGTCATGTTTCTAACTGAACAAATGACGAACTTTTATACAAACTTTCAACCCTATTTCACCCTCTTAGTGGTAGTTAAAATTCCTTTCTTAGCGGGTGTCTACCCAATAAAACAATCCTACTGACCAAATTTCATTGTTGCAGCTTTAAAAGATTTTGCTCGGCGAATATGAATCAGTCAGTCAGTCAAGACTTATTATTTTAAATATATTATTATAGATAATTAGAATTCAATTTGTTTTCAAAAAGATATCACTCGTAAGAGAATAGCCGGAATAAAAAAAAATAATCCTATCTATATTGCATACATATGCAACTAACATACACCCTACATTGTAAGAAATCTCCCCCACGTATTTGAAATTCGTGTACACATCCACTGACCTATTTGTTAGGTTTCTTATGCGTTTATTATTAATTTTAATGCCCCCAGCGTTTCGGGGCGTTGCATGTTCAAGGGTAAACTATTGTTTGGCTACGGACGTGTTTCGTTTTATAAATACGCCACTTTTAACCCCCGTACGTGCTTCACTTTAGTCGCCGTTAATGACTGGTTCTGTATCAACTGTTTGTTTAACTCTTGAAGCTTCTTTTGTTATCTTTGGCACCTCTTGTACTTATACCGTTCTAAGATAACTTTTATGTTATCTCGTGAAACCGTCATTTGGGACGTTTTAAAGAAATAAAAGATTATTTTTTTTATAGTCAATGAGCTCTTGTTTACTTAAAAAAAAAATAATCATAGGATAAGTAAAGTGAAATTGAAGTTTATTCTGAATCGAAAATAGAGATTGCTGAAATCGTTTACATTTCCACACGCTGCCTTCATATATTTTTTTTAATTGCGGCTTTAGATGGATGTAAATCGTAGAGTTTTGCTTTCTAAAGTCAAATATTACCGACCATCCATAAAGAACGTAACATTAAAAAAGGGGGGAGGGGTCAATTAGGTGTGACATATGACTGGTCATACCGCTGGGTAGAGGGTCCTAAGTTTTGTGACCATCTCTCACAAGGGGTAGGGAAGGGTCTAAAAATCATAGAATATGTGTTGGTATGGTCTCTATGCATTGGGGAAAAAAACGCACGCCGTCGTTCTTGAATCTGTTCACCACAATCATACCGGGTCAAGTACTACATGTGGCAATTTAGAATGTTTAAAAAAAATACCAAACATCATCCACGTTACGAAGTTAAGTGTAACAATAAATTCGAGCTCGGCGGCAAACAAGGTGGAGCTATACTTTGTGTACAATGATATATGAGAAAACGCTAGATTCAGCGCTCCTAACATAAAGGAACAATTTCGATAGAATTACAGAAATGTCGTAGATTGAACTAATACGCGGTCAATACGGAAAATATTGGAAATCCAATTTATTTAATAATATTATTTAAACCTTTGTGTCGTGCTTTGGTTTTTGCTGTAAACATTTTATCATCGTTATTTTCATCTGCCAGGAACAGAAAAGCTATAGTCGAGTGAATACAACAATTGGTAAAAATTAAATTCATAATTTCTGTCGGCTCGCTATAGATCAATATATCGGTTAAAGCAGATTTAAACAGGATCAGTAGCTGTCGTCAGTACTGGCGCCGAAAACATTTTTTAAGAATAACACCGACTTTTTACACGCAGTCAGTAGTTCGTCAGTAGTCGAGGATATTTATTTAAGTTGTCAGTAATCAATTTACACTATAAAGGTGCCAGGTCAATACTTACTCGTCAGTGGACTGACGTCAGTTACTTGCTGCTTCATGTAAATCTGTCTTTACGATTGTGCAAGAGGGCAAAACCGACGTCTATTGTTAGTGTAAGTAACTAAATATAGTTACTTATACTTACATGATTCACAGATGAATGAAAGTGAATAATGTTTGCTGTATAATATGGTTATAGTGACGTCTTTGCGGCATTTCCAAGTTTGTTTATAGCAGTTTGCCGTGGGAGAGCCATGCTCCGGCACGAATGTACCTGCTCGACCGAAAACTGGCAGGAAACAGCGTTGTGCTATATTTTGTCCAGTGACCCTGAATAGGGATATCCCGGGATAAAGAAGGTCCCTATCCCTATTCCCGTAGCCGGCCGGGCCGGTATTCGGCCGGAAATGCACTTCCACCTTTTCGGACCATGGACGACGGCAGTTGCTTTCCATTAGGTAACCTGCCCGCTTGTCCCCTAAAATTTCATACAAATAATAGCAGACGAGCATTGAAGATTACCAACTTGAGGAATATGTGAGTGCTTATAAAATCGATTGATGTCAAATATTATAGTCTATACTATATCCATTATCCACGCGGCATGGGCCATGATGGATAACCATGTTTGCGGAACTGTTTGCGATTGTATAATGGGGGAAATTGAAAGAGAGCCAGTTGCTGGACTTACGTCATTTGGTCCGAATATGTCAATTCCATATAAGTCGTGATCGAGTTTAACACAAACCGACTAAATTACTTATAACCACGATCTGTGTCTGTTTTAACTTCTATGATTGTACAAATGACGTTGATCATTGGCAATCAGACGAACATTTTTCCCCAACAGCACGCAAGCTCGATTTTTTTTTATTAAAAAATAGGCTTTTCGCCCATATTCTCTGTTGTAATTCTAATGTTAGGTTTTTTGTACCTAGGATCTCATCCAAACTTCTTATTCAACTTATATAACATTATTGTCATTGTCAGTCCATCACACTTTCGGACTTTTATGTATATAATAATTTATAAGTATATAGAATATATTATATATAATATGTTATAATATATTATATGTGTACTAACTCCATTATGTAGAGGGGATACATGATTCTGCCCGCCGATGATGGTCCTTAGCATATGATCAACTCGTTGATAGAGTACAACGCGCGATGATCGTGCCGATTAACGAACATCGCCGATCATGCTTTATACATTGTTTATTACATACTTTGTCGATCGTGGACCAACGTGCGCCCGCAGTATACAGCGCAGCGTTGCAGCGAAAATAACGATCGCCATATGTAATTTTAAACGGCATGGCGACCCGACCGACAGCGGAACCCATTCGTTTTGTGCAATTAAATGTTATAGACTACACCATTCATATTTATTTTACCCTTTAAAAGACGCCGGCAACACAAGGGTCACTCCCATCCAAAAATAACTTACTCGGTTTTTACAAAAAGGTTTACGGCCGGACCTTTTTAATTATAAAGCCGAAATTATACTCCGTCCCGCCAATCGACGTATCCTAATTACTGGAAAGGGTTTTATGTCCGGTGGCCGTGGGATATGGAGAATTAAAAAATCCAAGACGCTCCGGCAGTAAAGTGACTTCGTTACCGGGGGATATGAACCCGCATTACAATCCGGAGCGATTAGGAAAACGTGTTACCGGCCATTGAGCCGTACAAAATATTTGTGTTGAGCCTCATGTGAAATGCTACAACATTGTAATTTCAATCTATACTAATATACCTAACACGTAAACGGGAATGAACTTTCGTTTGTCCCTTCTTTATGCCCTAACAAAGCTACCAATCGACTTTTTATATAGACTTAGTTGAGAATGGAGATTTACATATACGATAACTTTTGGACCTGAATAAACAATGTTTCCAAAATATTCGTATTTTCACAAGATTTTAGAATTTCACATGAGCGAAGCTTCGGGCATAAACTTATCATTAATTTGGTATACGTTACCTGTAGTCTTTTGCAAAATTTTGTTTTACTATTTTTTCTTCATTCTATTCTTTTTTAATTACACAATTAAGTCAAGAATCATATTCGTATCTCTGTATTCCCTCTCAGAAATCTAATAACGCATCCGCAACTTTTCTGCTGTTGCAAGTGTCCATGAGCGACGGTACTTACTTTCTATTGGGTGATCGAATTGCTCGTTTGCCCCCTAAATTAAAAAAAAAACAAAATTACTTACGTTTGACGTACAGCGACGTCGGTTTAGAGAACTCAGTACCGATGGCGTTCTCGGCCACACACTCGAACTTGCCGTGGTCGCCCTCCTCACTCTTCACTATTTGCAGGGTTCCTGTGGACAAAATGTACTCTGTATGATAATATCAATGCAAATTATAAGGTGCTAACAACATTAAATAAAGTTCTAAGAATGGCTAAATAGAAAAGTTTTCGGAACCTATTTTATCAAGGATCGGATGTAAACATACAAATGCAATGTCCTCAAAATATTTTGGGGGCCATTTTATGGGGCCAAAATATGTTACATATGTCGGAGTATTATGTATATTTATGCATTGTTACTTTACTTGTATAAATATTTTCTGTCAAGATTTAAGTTTCATTGAAAAGATAGAAATAAAAATGGGAGTAGTCTTCTCAACCGCCATGAACCGCCAGAATTTCATAAATTCATTCGTTAACCGACACCCCAACCAGAGGCTCTATATAGTAAAATTCACCTTCGAAATTGGTAGAGCACACAACAAGCGAATGATCAACAATACGAGTAACACCCAACTTACTCAATTTCGTATTCGTTTATCGATGCGTACGTGCTCGCGAACTGAGCTCGGAAAGTTACGGAGTTGTCAATAGGGGGACTACTGAACAACGGACAACAAGGAAAAATAGGGAGAGGAACTGTCAAGAGAAAAAATCCGGTCAAACGCGAGTTGGACTCGGGCACGAAGGGTTCCGTACCAGTATAGAGCAAAAAATTAAGAAAACGTGATCCGGAAAGTCAAACAGCTTTAACAGATCACGCATTATTAAGCGATGGCGCGATGTAGGCGTACTGCTGTGCCATCTAGTATCGACAAGGAATAAAAAGGCAAAAATCGTTTGCTGTATGAGAACCCCTCTTAAACAACTAATTTATGTTGTTTTTAATATTCGTTGTTACAGCGGCAACAGAAATACATATTCAGTGAAAATTTCAACTCTCTAGCAAAAAATCTTCTTGAGAAGCATTCTTGAAGACAGACAGACGGAGAGACGGACTGCCTTCGAAGTCTTAACAATTCCGTTTTTACCCTAACGACACGGAATCCTAAGAGAGAAGTAGGAAGAACTGGACAAACCCTGGCACAGAGAAAATGTAATTACGTAACTGAGTGGGTCAGTTTTAACACGTCTGAATACTTGAAGTTTACTTCAATCCGGTGAAAATTAAAGATTTTGACTCATTCGACATAGCGCAGTAGTAACGTCTTGAGATTTGACGGAGCTGATCAAATGCTTTTTCAACTCCAAAGCTCTGTAAAATAAACAAAAGATTACGTTTAAAAACTCATTTTTGAAACGAAACCTTTTGTTTATTAAGTACTAGTCGGTGCCCGCAACTTCGTTGCGCAAAAATTTGTTTATCACGCGGGAACCGTACATTTTCCCGGGATAAAAAGTATCCTATGTGTTGCCCAGACTTTAACAAAAAAAGATTTATTCTAATCCGTCCAGTAGTAGTGCCTGACATTAGCGCGTACGGACAGACAAACAGACAACTTTTTTTTATCGATATGTGTTTTATTACTGTTCCTTAGCATCCCCACATTGATTATTTTGTTAAAAATATTAAACGTACAGACACTCCAATTTTACTGTTTTATTATATGTATAGAATAGATACAGTTCACAACATCTACTAACCACTGACACTAAAAGCTAATGTTATATTTAAAGATTAGCTTAAATTTGTGAATTTTGCGTAATGTAATAGTGAAATTGAGGCAAACCTCATTGAGTTCCATTTCTAGAAAATGTAACCACTAACAAATTTATATATATAAGCCATGTTTTATGAACTATATTTGAATAAATTTTAAGGGTCTTCCTCTGAGTCCATCCACAAGTTTTCATCTTTAGAAGTGACATTACTTAGTGGCTATAAATATTAAAATGAGAATTAAGGGACAACCCTAACAGTCCTTGTTTGACAATTTGTCTTTGAAAAAACAGGGTTGATTCATATTAAGATAAGAGTGGGGTCATTTTTAAAAGCTCTGGGCGTGGACAGGCACATTTTAAATGATCACGATGATGACGACAAAAGTAATGATACGCTAGCCTGCGTCTAAATAAATCGAAGAGGCTCTGATATTAACAACATAAAAAATACACGAAGAAAAAGCCTTACGAAGAACAATTCGTTTTATAAACCTTCTCCTTCGCATATAACACAGATATTTATCACGGACTGTAAAAAACTTGACGAACATAATAATATATATTTGAGCCTACCGCGCAGAAATTTCTCAGACACGAGTCTTTATTGCCAAATTGTTAGTGAATTGAGTGTCAGGTCACTATGGTTTGGTATCTGTTTATGGTCCAGTCTCTTAGGCCCGGTTTACATTTACCTAAGTACAGTAGCGAGTTAACAAAACGGTCAGCTAAAAATTAAGTAGTAAGTATTAAGTGACGTTCAAACGTAGGCG
>JAOTAV010085539.1:0-11989 GCA_026546445.1 Cyclargus thomasi | reverse complement strand
TTGCAATTGTGTACAAATTCACTGAAATCAAAAAGTTATCATCTTATTATATTATATGTAAAACTAAAATCTAATCTCTATTATAAATTTACTATTTGTTGACATATAGTATATATAGTAATACAATATTGTTAAATGAAATGATAACTAAATTAAAAAATGTTTTTGTTTCTTACCTTCCCATTTCCCAAGGAGTCAAACAACACAAAGGAAAGATGTGGTAGACCTGGGGTTTAGTTTCCAAAACAGCATCCAGATCTTGCCCTTCATTCAAATAGTTTAAAAGATATTTCATGAAATTATAAATCACATAAGCCTCATAGCACTCTCTCAAAGAGTCCATGTATATTGACTGCTCTGGAAACTCCAAGCCCAACCATGCATTGAGTGCATAAATTGGCACCATCCACAAGATCCTAAAACAATATAAAATTAAGGTTTTTAGTTGACCTACCCTCCTCTAAATTATATTATCTTTTTCAGCACCTAAATTATACCCTACCTAATGATATGCTTCTGCAATGAAGGCTTCGTATAGTGGACAACATGTTGAGTTATTTGCCATATTGATATTGGAAGTGCTAACAAAACAAATCCTCCAGCCACTAAGCTTCCTTGATCAGACTTTGTAAAACCATTCTTTATTGAGTGGGCTATTAGCACCGGCACCAAGATAATGACGAGCAACACATAACTTGTTATAAACAATGGTCGAATCCAGAGCCTCCATTGGCTAAAGAAGTTCCAAAAAGATCTTGAACACATTTCTTCGATATAGGAACGTCCTAAACTAAGGGAAAATGTGTTGAAACGCGGCACTTATTTGCACAGTTCGAAACAAATGATTCATTTGGAATCTCCGTAAGCTCGGACGTGTTTAATCACAAAATGTTTTTCTATGTTATTGAATTTTTTGGGAAAACGTAATTTAATGTAAAGCTATTGCTTTACTAGGTACTAAAATACTATCATCAGGCTTAATAATTATGCCATTAGGTTAGTACTTAAAACTTGATTAGCAAGAAATTCGTTTTTGAATAAATGCGATTCATTTATTTCGAAAACTGGTTGTATTTTCTAAGATTTTCTCTAAGTGTACTGTCAAGTGTCAACTATAAATATTTCTGTCAACCGTCAGCTGTGGCCTGTGATGTTAACTGTCACTGTTTTCTCCATACGGCGCTACAGCTATTTAACCATGGCCAGTGTCAAGTAAAGTCATAAAAAACATTATTCTTGTTCAAGTTTCCACACAATATTGAAAAAAGAACTTGATCATTAATATTTTCTTAGTAGGTTCAATGTATAAAGTTTTTTTTTCTAAAATCTACTTGTATAGTTATTTTATTATGTTTAAGTTCAGTTGTTGTGTTGTGTATAAATAAAAAATTTTCTATCCATCTAAAATAACAAAATTCGTTCGTTCGACGAAACATTCTACGAACCAGTGGTCACCGGTCCGGTCAAATAATAAGAACGGTAAGTTAATCAATTTACTAGGAAGTTTATATCGTAGGATTCTAAAGGGGACATAAATAGTATTATTTGACGCCTACAACTTAAATAGATAAACATGCTAAGCTCGCTCGTAAAATAATAAGTATGTAATAACTAAACGCCACTCGCGATCTGATTGGTTGACTCCACGTGTCACTTCTCCTTTCTCGCGGCCGCCTTTGTTCGCGAAATAAAATAATATAAACTGATATAATAATAAAATAAACTTAACTCACTACATCCGTGCCAGAGAGGAACCAGGCATTGCCGCTTCTAATTTGTAGTTAGTCAAGTCTGATAGTACCAAAATCTATGGACTCAAATATTGCCACTATGAACATTGACCGATCAGAAAGAAGTGTATTATTTTACGTTTTTTTTTTCATTCATAAAAAGAGCTTCCGTGTTTAGTCAATTCATGTAGTATCTTACGAATAGATATTCTTTAGTTCATAAATTTACCATGCGACGTCGGAAAATGATAAATTTTCGAAAATGTAGACGTAATGTGTAAAAAAATAAACTTATTATTTTCCGGTGTCATATGGGAGTATGAATGATAAATTAATATTATTTTTCCTGGCGAGGCGAGGCACGAAACGAATAACGAAAGCATTGTTTACGCCTCACCATTCGCACGATGGCTCCATATCGATGCTTTACTTCAACAACCTCGTAGCTTAAAAATGACATTTTAGGAGACAAAAAACTTCTTTTTTTCTTAGTAATTGTACAAAACTAGATATTGCGTACTACCTGCAAGTTGATCTCCTTATGGCGGCTGAACAGTGTAAAGGAGCAGGTACGGTAATATATAATTAAATGTGCAATACTTTAATATTATTTATTCTTTACATACTATTTACAACTGAAAAGAGAATGACCACTCTCAAATACAATATTTCGATGTTCGTTTTGAAGTATCTCAGGCCGTATAAAAACGGACATCGAAAAATCCTATCCTGTAGAAAACTTTCTTTGGCGCCATAATAATAGAAGTGTAAAAAATTATAACTTGTTGGTTATTTTTTAACTACGTCAGTGAAATGTACATATAAAAAAATTAGTAAGAAATCACGTTTTTTGTTGTTCTTAACTGTGGTGCATACAAATTAGGCTCGTCATATTAATCCGCGCTAAATACTAAGAGAATGATCACAAAAATTTGAGATGCTGTTATATATGTATGTGAAATTTTTAAGGGCTTACTCAGTAGTCAGCGCTTAGTACTTAAAAGAGCGTTAGCGCTTAGTACTTGAGACCGTTCTAAGGCTCGTATTAGTACTAATAAGGGCATTAGAACGGTTGACCCTTCCATCAATATTAATTGACATCCTTTTAAACAATTGTGACTTAAAATTATCATAATGATTTAACTAACAGCATAATCATCACTCATAACTTTTTTTTTCTTTAGTTCACTAATTATTGTGCATAATCTAGATACTTTTGCTTTTAAACGTTGCACTTGTTGTGTCAAGACTTTTACACGAGCTCTCGATTCTTTCAAAGATTGTTTAGTTCTCTGCAATGCCCTATTGGATGACTGAGTAGAGCTTGCATAATGATGATCATGCTGGATGATATCGTATCTTCCTATGTGAGACCTAACCTTCTTAAAAGGAAAACTCGGTTGTAAGTCACAGCTAGTACTTCGACGCCTTCGACCTGAAATCCAAATTTATATTAATAACAATTCTAAACAAAATAAATATAAAATATGTTATTTATCTTCCAATTAAATACAAATTATGTTTCCAAACGTCCGAGGTCCTTCATGAAAGATGGAGTTAACCGTTGTGTTTTCACGAGCTACCGCTAGATATCGCTATCCGTTACCAGAATGCCGAGTGCGAGTTTTGTTTAAATTCGACTGTGAACTCGTTTTGCGTTTACTAAAATGTTATATAAGATTTGTTCATGTAACCGTGAGCATCGCTAGGTGGCGCTTCAGATTGTGTAATAGAAGATTTTTTAATCGTTACATTTAAATTTGCAATATCACCGTGCTGGCTCAAAATCGGTGGTGGCCGTAAAAAATTTTCAATTTCATTTTGCTGGCGTTGACGTTCAATGGCGTTGGACATAAATTTCGTGCGAATGCGTCCTTTACAGCGCCTTCGGAACCAGGGTATACATTTGTCCAAAACTCCTTTTTGTCCTTACTTGTTGGTTGCATGTACCTGGAATCCTTTGGAAAAAGTGAAAATCACTATATGTGTCCATATAAATTATAAAGAGTCCCCTCGATTTCTCCTGGACCGGATCAACAGATCACCACTTTTGAGAAAATGGGACCAAAGTGCAGGTATAACCTATACAACAAAAACCTTTTTCGAAATAGGTCCACAAACGGCGGAGTAATGTGTGTTCAAACATAAAAAAATAACATATACGGTCGAATTGAGAAACCTTCTCAGTTTTTGGAAGTCGGTTAAAAGAAATTGTTAAACTCGCAAACTCAAATCTCTAACGACTGCTCCTTTGAAAAAGGATGCAAAAATGAGCAAGATGGCGGCTTGAAATTTTTCAATTTACAGAGACCACGTGACCATCGAAAGCAGTCAGGTAACGGTTAGCGACGTCTAGTGGCAGCTCGCGAAAACACAACGGTGTATTCTCATAAAGGACCTCGGACGTTAACGGAGCATATAACATACATTACTGACCCGATACCGGTACTGATGGACATTTATAAAAGCTTATACAAAAAAAATTTAACGCGTACGTATGCATATCCACTTGAAGTATACTACTCACTAAAATAAGAACAAACTTCACGATATCACTTTATTTTGCTTGCCCCGTAAAATGCTCCATACATATATTATACTGCATAAAATACTGACAGACCTATTTATCAGTTTAGCAATATACTTAAGACAAATGAATAAGTACTTACCATCCAACTTTGTATCATTTTGTTCCATAATTAGTCTACTTTTTTCTATTTTCCCAGATGCGAAGAGTGTAGGCGTGACGATCGTTGTTCCAGATGCAAAGCATGTAGGAGAAACCATTTCTGCATGTGTTAAAGGAGAACTTCCTAGATTAGACATTTCCTCCTGACAGTCGATACTCAGCGGGTCATAATTTGTGATTTCAGTCTTTACACGCACGACTGCAAATCAAATTCCTACATAATACAAAGTAAACACATAATGTATATTGTATATACCGTCACTAAAGGAATAGGTCCTTTATTGTCAGTTTAGAAAGATACTAATGACAAATATTTAAATACTTACAACCCAACTCTGTACCATTTTCTTCCATAAGAAGTCTACTTTTTTCTCTTTTCCCAGATACGGAGAGTGTAGGTGTAGCCATCCTTGTTCCAGATACAGATAATGAAGGAGAAACTGTTCTTGCGTGTGTTAAAGAAGAACTTCCTAGGTTAGACATGTCACCCTGATAGTCGATACTCAGCGGGTCATAATTTGTGATTTCATTCTTTACACGCACGCCTAAAAACAAAGTTTATGTAAATAAATTAAACTACAAATAACATTACTACACAATACTAAGTTAATATATAATGTCTATACTAATAATTCAAAGCTGAAAAGTTTGTTAGAACACGCTAGTCTCAGGAAGTACTAGCCGAATTTGAAAAATTATTTTTGTACTATTTATCTATACTAACTATTTATCAAGGAAGGCTATATGCTTTATAACATCACGCTACAACCAATAGGAGCCGAGTAGCAATCAAAAATGTTATAAACGGCATAATTTATAAAGTTTCACGCGGACGTAGTCGCGAGCAACATTGGCGTATCTAGGCCCACTTTTTTTTACCTGATCCCCATTTTACTTAAGCTTAGTAACTAGTATCTATCAATATTCATTAATCGAGCGGGAACCAGACATTTATTCACCAGATCATTCTGGGGTGGGCACGGACCACCCTTTATACGCCTATGGCGGGCAACAGCTGCTAGTATTGTATATACTGGTGGACCTTTAACATTTTTAGAATGTAATAGGTCCACTGAATAAATGATGCATATTCTGATGGACCTATTATACTTACCAGATTAGCAATATACATAAGACAAATGTATTAGTACTTACAACCCAACTTTGTATCGTTTATTTCCGTAATTGGTTTACTTTTTTCTATTTTTCCCGATACAGAAGGTGTAAGAGAAACCATTTTTGTATGTGTTGAGAGAGAACTTTCTAGGTGAGATGTTTCCTCCATGCGGTCAATACTCAGTAGCGGGTCATAACTTGTAATTTCAGTCTTTATACGCACGCCTAAAAACAAAGTCTACGTAAAAAAAATTAACTAAAAAATAATTAAAAGTAACCCCCTTATAATAGTGAATTCGTTCTTAGTAAGCGGTATTGTTTTTTTTGTCCTTTCTTCTAACAATGTATTCTAGTATCGCAACACGAATTCCACTTTGACAAACAAAACTAACCAACTAGTTCTGCGGAATAGAACTCGGCGAAAAAATTATTCCAATCTAAGCAACTAGTTAATCCCATAATTCATTTTTGGAAAAAATATTCTGGTCGGACCAACCGGTTGTGCAGAATGGAACTCGATGACTGTCCTCCCACTTCGTCCAACTGAATCTGGAATCCTTTGACGAGGAAACGCTACCGACATCAATACAATATTCATGCTGCAGAAGCGAGCTATACGTTCCATTTACAAAATAAAACCTTTTGAATCTCGGGAAGATAATTAAAAAAAATGTTATTATAACTGTTGCTTCTAAATATATTTTGGATAATGTTATGCATGTAAGAAAAAACCTGAATAAATTTAAATCAATAAGTGATATCCACTGTAGAAACACTAGGAATAAGAACAAACTAGATTTACCAGTGATCAGACTTAGTAAAGTAAGTAAATCTTTCAAAGATCAATGTCAAAATCTTTCTATACATAAATTTAAAAAAGTAGTCAAAGAACGTTTGTGTGCCAAAGCCTAAAATTGTAAGGTAAATGATTTTATTAACGACGGCATGTCCTGGGAGTAGAACAGCTGTTTGCCAGGCTACTTCTAGTAAATTATTAATTTTTGACTTAAATGATGTAACTACTACTACTTTTTAATTAACAATGTATTGGATAAGTTACATTTGATCCACCCCACCCCACCCCGCTAAGGGTACCGAAGAGGGGCTAAGAGTTTGCATCAAACTTCTTCTTTAACATGAAAGCCTCTGATTCGATTTGAATGCGGTTTTCGTAGTTATGTTTGTCTTTTTTCAACTTAATATCTGGTGTATGATTTCGAACCACCCTCACCCCTCTAAGGGGACAAAAGAAGGGGTAAGAGTTTGTATCAAACTTTTTCTTGAACACAAGAACTACTGATTCGATGTCAATGCGGTTTCAGCAGATGTTATTGTCTTCTTACAACTTAACATCTGATGAAGTATACATTTAGTACTAACACTGTAGGGGGAGGGGGGGAAGAGTTTGTGTCACACTTTTTCTTTACAGAACAAAAACGACTAAATCGATTTGAATAAGGTTTTCGCAGATATTTTAAAAACCGTTTTTACTATTATGATATTAAAATTGTAGTAGTTTTTTGGATGTTTGCTCAGTTGACGCTATTGAACATTATTATATTTATTGATAGTGATATAACTAAATATTGTATTGTATAAAATATACATAATATTTGTGCTTGCGAAGCGAGTGTGTTCACTTTACGGAATAACTATAATAGCTTTAGGTTTGGGCTTAAGTATATTATGTGACATGCATTATGTTTAAAATTAAATAATAATAATATTACATAATTAAAACAAATAATAATATGCTACGCCATCTATAAGTTAAGTTTTACAACGATTAAGGGAAACCAAACAAACAGTGTTCACATGCATCTTGAATCGTCAAGTTTTACCTCCTGGTAGTCAATACTCAGCGGGTTATAATTTGTGATTTCACTCTTTAAACGCACGACTACAAATCAAATTACTACATAATACAAAGTAAACACAATGTATATTGTATATACCGTTACTAAAGGTATATTTATCAGTTTAGAAAGATACTTATGACAAATCGTCGCTGTGCGTGCAAATCCACGTAAAAGCAACTTATAAATACCGCGTATTTGTTTTATGATGATATTACAGGAGCAAAAAACGTAATATTTGGGATGTTTTAATTCGGTTTCGATAGCACAACCGACGCTTCTAACTAGACAATTCAAATCAGGTGAGGTCTAATATTAGTCAATAGGAGTTTCGAGTCGGCTGGCACGATATTTGAATTTTGCATCTTTTGCTGTAACGCGGTATTTACAAACTGCTCTTACGCCATTTCGTACGCGCAGCGACAAAATATTTAAATACTTACAACCCAACTCTGCATCATTTTTATCTATAAGAAGTCTACTTTTTTCTCTTCTCCCAGATACGGAGAGTGTTGGTGTAGCCATGCTTCTTCCAGATACAGATAATGTAGGAGAAACCATTCTTGAGTGTGTTGAAGGAGAACTTCCTAGGTTAGACATATCTCCCTGGGAGTCTATACTCAGCGGGTCATAATTTGTGATTTCACTCTTTACACGCACGCCTAAAAACAAAGTTTATGTAAATAAATTAAACTGCAAATAACATTACTACACAATACTAAGTAGATATATAATGTATACTAATAATACAAAGCTGCAAAATTTTATTTGAACACAGCTCATGAAATGCTTGCCGGATTTGAAAAATTTTTTTTATGTTGGTTAGTCCATTTATCGAGGAAGGCTATATGCTATATAACATCACGCTACGACCAATAGGCCGAGCCGAGCAGTAATCAAAAATGTTATAAACGGTATAATCTATAAAGTTTCACGCGGACGTAGTCGCGGGCAGCAGCCAGTATTGTATATACCGGCACTGGAGGACCTATTACATTTTATATATCTATACATATAATAAAACAGTAAAATTGGAGTGTCTATACATTTTATATTTTTACAAAATATAAAGTGTGTATTACTGTTCCTTAGCACCCCAAGGAAAATTAATAAAAAACATATCGACAAAAAAGTTGTCTATTTGTCTATTTGTACGCGCTTATCTCAGAAACTACTGGACGGATTCCAATAAATCTTTTTTGTTTAGTAGTTATTAGGTCTGGGCAACATAAAGGATACTTTTCATTCCGGGAAAATGTACGGTGCCCGCGTGTTATACAAACTAGTTATGAATGAATGATGTATATTCTGATGGATCTATTATACTTACCAGATTAGCAATATACCTAAGACAAATATATAAGTACTTACAACCCAACTTTGTATCGTTCATTTCCGTAATTGGTTTACTTTCTTCTATTTTTCCCGATACAGAAGGTGTAAGAGAAACCATTTTTGTATGTGTTGAAAGAGAACTTTCTAGGTGAGATGTTTCCTCCATGCGGTTAATACTCAGTAGAGGGTCATAACTTGTAATTTCAGTTTTTACACGCACATCTAAAAACAAAGTCTACGTAAATAAATTACATTACAAAATAATACAAAGTAATAGTAATTAGGGCATGTAATATCGGAAGATTTTGAATTCCGATACTGGTTTCCGATATTGGATCTCAATTTCGGAATTCCGCTTTTAATTTCGGAATCGCACAACTTTGTTGTGAATCTGGATAAGAAGATTTTTATAATAGGCTAGTTACGTTTATGAATAAAATGGAGTAAAAAAGAACAATTTTAAAATTGACATAATAAATTAATATTACAATTACATGATAGAATGTCAATTTTAAAACTGTTTCTTTTTTTAATCCGTATACCACGTGATCCGAAACGCTGTCCGCCGTTACGAGAAATCTATGACGACACAATTGCCATAACAAACAACGACGAAGGTGGTGTAAAATGTTCTTAACATCATTATTTAATTCACAAAGAGATTTAGAAATTAAAAAATGATTTTTTAAACATTCATTAATTTACTTAATTTATTAATTACATTAATTAAATTTAATGAATTTAATTAATGTAATGAAATGAAAAGTAAAATAAAGGTTGATTATTTTGTAATCTATGTCACAGACATCGCATTATGACGGACGGTGTTTTTGCGGGCATGTAAAATTACATTAATTTTAATATTGTGTGGTCTATTCTATACCTACTTGTGACACATAAAAATCGCTCCAGTAATGTTTGTAAGATTAGCGTGTTTAAGGGCGATTCTCTGTAAGGTTAAGACAATTGATGTCCCGACCGATTTTTTCGATATTTTGATTTTGTATGATACTACTAGCCGCGGGAAAAATCCGCGGCTTCGCTCGCATTAAGAACTATTTTCATATAAATTTCAACCTCTGGAAGTAACATTTCATAAAAGGCTAAAACACATATTCAATTATTTTGAATTAGCAGCTCAGAAACAAAAGTTTTAGGTCCTAAAAAATGACTTAGCTAACTTGCGTAGAAAAATTTATAGAAACTTTAAAGTTGCACCCTCTTAGGGGTAGCATTTTAAAAAAATGCTTAAACAGGTATTTATTTATTTTGAATCATTAGCTCAGTAATAAAATTTCATGTCTTTAAATGTACAAATTACGAACTTTCAACCCTAAATTCTACCCCTAACGGAATGAAATATTACTCACTTAGGGGTAGAATTTTTAAAATTACTTTCTTAGCGGGTTTGTACCCAATAAAACAATCCTACTTACCAAATTTCATGACCGTAGCTTTAACAGTTTTTGCTCGGCGAATATGAATCAGTCAATCAGTCAGGACTTGTTATTTTATATATATTGATAACAATGACTCCTAATGAAACTTTGACCTCGAAACTTTAAGGCGTATTTATTTTCTGAGCCGTAACTATTTCGAGTTATTCTCCAGAACTCCTAGAACATCTAAAAATATAGTTCCCTGGCTTTCTATCACTGAATCTCTGTGTTAGAGTGATATTTTAAAATTATTATTTTTTAACAAAAAATTAAAACCGACTTCTAAAGGAAAAAACTAAAATAGTACAAAAGAAAGTAAAAAGTATTAAATAACATTTATTTTTTAATAGTGCCCGTTTTAGAATTCGGTGAGGCATCAGGCTAATTCCGTACACAATCTTCATAATTTTAAAGTTGGTACCAACTAACACATCATGATTTGTCTAAATTTAAATGTTTGACTGGTACCGACTTCAAAATTATGAAGATTGTGTATGGAAATAGGCTGATGCCTCACCGAATTCTAAAACAGGCACTATTAAAGAATAAATTTTATTTAATGGTTTATTCATCAGATCACCCCAATATTAAAAAAGTTCTTTATTTAACTTTGTTTCTCACTTTTTCAGCACTTTAATGTTGTTTAATGGACATAACACTTATCCATTAGAGTTGATAGCTATATTTATATTGGATTCATTCATTGGTTTAATATGTAAAATTTAGTTTAGTTTTTAAACAAGTATTGAAAGTATACAATCACTGAATAGCTTTTAAATAAGATTTACATTTACTTATTGTCACTCTTGGTCCATATTTATGCAGAAAAAAAAAATTAAAAACTCCAACTACAATAAAAAAATAATTTTAAATGCAGAGTCGAACTTAGTTGATTCGCTACACTAGGCTGCAGAGCATGCCAATAAATTATAGATATATATATATATATATATATGTTGTGACAGAAGACTAACAAATACTGGAAATATATTTTATAAGCCCATCATTTAGAATCAAAATCTACACAATTTCCATAATAATTAAAATGACCTACCTGTACATCTCAAGAAATAATATATATCCTACTTACCGGCACAGCTGCTACAGAACATTGTTGGTATACTGTCCGTTTTCAAAGCAGTGCGTGAGGCATGTTTGATAAAACAGTCATCAGAAAAGTGTTTTGAACAGATGCAATCATATTTTTTTGGATGCCAACCAGGCTTTTCAATGTTTTGCAACCATGAATCCAGTTTTACTTTATCAGAAGGAAACCTGTAATTAATAATATGTATTTTTTAGCATCGGTCGTCAATATTTCAATACAGTTTTTATATTGATAAGTTTTATCGACACAAAAATACCAGCACCATTAAATGTTGTTGTATATCAAAAATCAGTAAAACAAAGGCCAATGTGTTGTTTTAATGTAATAATAGCATACATTTTACATTCTATATTAAGATAGTTTAATATTGTAGAGATTTTATGTTAAAATCACTTACTTATGAAATGTAACCCCACTTCCCTTTTGGTAACGAAATTTACATATCACACACTCTTTCATGGTTCTTCTAATAACTTCCACCAATTATTTAAATACAAAATAAAAAACGAAATAAACAAACTATTACTTGTGCGACATAACTAGGCACACGACCTGAAAATTAAAATGTCAATTATGTCAGTTGTCAGTTGTCACTCACCCTCCTGCTTCCCCTCTTTTTCTTCTTTTTTTTTATTTTTTTTTATTTATATATATGGCGCTTGGCTATAACCATGGCCAGTGTCAAGTAAAGGCGGGAAATAAATTTTCTTGTTCCA
>JAOTAV010085528.1:0-11989 GCA_026546445.1 Cyclargus thomasi | reverse complement strand
AGAGTTCCCTTTTATTAGGGAATAGGAAATGGGAATAGGGATAAGTGGATTAGGGAAGTTGCCTCCGGTAAGCCACCGGTAAATTCACTGACTGAACGAAACACAGCACAACGCCGCTTAACGCCAGTTTTCTGTAAGGTCGTAGTATCACTTTGGTCGAGCCGGCCCATTCGTGCCGAAGCATAGCTCTCCCACTCCAATGAGCATCCGTATTATGTACTTTAGATCGGAAAATGTCTCATTGATACACGCCACCACCGGGGCTCGAACCTGCACCCACTCGAGTGCCAACCAAAGGTCTTACCATTAGGCTAAGGACGCTCTAAAACACTTAACCGTTATGTAACAAAAGAAAGTGAATACTTTACTTTTACTACGTGAATAATTAAGAGTGATTTTATACCTTATATAGAGTTAGTTTTGCATATTGCAGCTAAAGTACTTTTTTGTGATTTGAATGGACAAGCGTTACTTAACCAATAGAAGTTTTTAAATAAGTTATTTGCTCATATAACTTTATAATAAAAGGATACTTAAAAAAGTATTTATAACCTTAAGTACACTCTGTATAAATAAAGAAACATAAAGTTGTAGTTTGTTGGTATAAAATAAAACAGTTACTTTTGGTTTTATATTTTGCACCAAGTTTACATACAAACTAGATGGTTCCCGCAACTCGTTGCGCAAAAATTTGTATACCACGCGGGAACCGTACACTTTCCCCGAATAAAAAGTATCCTATATGTTGCCGAGACATAATAGCTATTAAACAAAAAAAGATTTATTCAAATCCGTCCAGTAGTTTCAGAGAATCAGCGCGTACAAACAGACATTTTTTTCTGTTGATATGTTCTATTACTGTTCGTTAGTACCCCCACATTGATTATTTTGTAAAAATATTAAATGTGCAGACACTCCAATTTTACTGTTTTATTATACGTATAGATGGCGCTGTGCCACCTCCACATACGTGTCTGTGAAAGCCGAAGCCGGTTAACTGTCAGAAGCGCGTTTTCTCAATTTTCTGCTCCTTACTGATATGAAAGTCGGAACCCTCCGTGCGCGAATCCGACTTGTACTCGGTTCCTTCAAGATTACTACGATAACTAATACAAACTCACCTCTCACTCACTCTCAAGCTATCACAAAACGAACGGTCATATTTTTTAACAAAACATTATATTTTATCTAAAATAGTTTAGCTTTTTTTACTAAAATATATAATTTGACTATCGTATAATAAGTTTAGATGAAAACTAACATTATTATTTTCAACACTGCTTTTTGGTCAATCATTTTATCAATACATCCTGGTTCCTGACACAACACAGAGTTTATGCACAGATAACTAAGCTACGTTTTTTTAAATATTTTGGGGGTAAGCGAGCAGACGGGTCACCTGATGGAAAGCAACTGCCATCGCTCATGGACACTCGTGACATCCGAAGAGTCGCAAGTGCGTTGCCGGCCTTTATGAGGGAATAAAGCTTTGATAAGCAAGTTAAACTCGCCCATGAAGGGTTCTACAGCAGAAAATTGTTCATGTGTTTTTTTATATGATAAGGAGGCAAACGAGCAAACGGGTTACCTGATGGAAAGCAACCATCGCCCTCTGTACGGGGTGGAACAAAAGCAAGTGATAAAACTTTATGGATCGTATGTGTCTCTGATATAGAGCTCACTGTAAAAAAAAGTTTCTGATTTGTGTAAGCAAACTCATGTCGCTCGAGCGCTTGGCCATACAAATCACGAAAATTTTTTTCGCTTTCAGCGCTACTTTATTCACAGTGAGCTCTATATCAAGGACACACGCGGTCCTTAAAGTTTTATCACTTACTTTAGTTGATGATTAATTAATGAAAATTGCAATTAGTTAATTACTGGAGTAGCTAGGGTGATGGCTGTGAATAAAGTCTACTGGTTGGCGGGTCTCCAAGCCCTGCTGAAGTAACCAAGTTATTGTCATATTACATAATATAGTGTAGGTTTGGTTTGGTTTAAGATGTAGTCAGTAGTCAATAGTCGAAATTGTTTATAACCATAATTTGCACAGTACATAATTTTGACATGTCAGACATAATTTAACAATTAATAAAATAGTATGAATTACTTATAAATGTCAATATGTGATCAATTGATTATGCAGAAGAAATTGATATCTTTAGTCGATTACATAAATAAACCACAATCAATATATAATTAATAATATCTAACATATAAAATTGTCGTGTCACAGTTTTCGTTGGCATACTCCTCCGAAACGGCTTGATCGATTTTGATGATTTTTTTTGTGCTTATCCGGTATCTATGAGAATCAGCCAACATCTATTTTTGATCCCCCTAATAATTTTTATTTTTTAGACAAAATTATTTATTTGGCACTTTTGCCAGGTCAGCTAGCAACAATATAACAATAATAAAATGTAATGCCAACATATTTTAACGCTCCAAGCATTGCTATCTTACATATATTCTAAGACTTTACAATAGTATATGTAATTTGATTATTTTATTTATTACTAGCGACCTGCCCCGGCTTCGCACGGGTGGACATTTATTTTTTAAGCTCTCTGAAAAAAAATGTGCCGGCCATCATTCATTTTTAAATTCGTAATATCTTTTGAATGGATGGTCCGATTGTAATAAAATAAAAAGGAATGTATAGCTATTGAAACAGTCTTGCTCAGTAAATAGTTTATTTGGATAAGGATTAGTATTTGACGATAATATGATCAATTAACATAGGCTAATCATTTTATTTACTTTTATTCTTTAGAAAAGTGGTTATAATGGCTAAAATATAAATGATTGGTTTATACTATCGCGAACATTTTTGTAGACGTTATTAAGTTCTACAACTTTTCTATAGAAGTCAACCATGCATCTCTAACCATTTAGGCAGCGTCCGCGAGAATCGTTAACGTGCTGCAGTTTTTTCGATGACTTAATCCTATAATAATATAATATATTTTTATTATAGGAGTAATGGTAAAAGAAATTTTTAAATCGGTCCAGTAGTTTTTAAGCCTATTCATTACAAACATACAAAAATACAAAGGTTTCCTCTTTATAATATTAATGTAGATATAAAAATAAGTCAGGATTTCCTTTCAGACGAACTTTCTCCAGAATGCACGAACTGGTTTCGACAGTTTTGCATTCAGTAGAAATCTTGTGCTCCGTGAGGTTTAAAGTAAAGAAAATTCCAGAACATTTTCAAGAGAAATGCAAGAAAACGGGAAAATCGTTTCAAACATACAGCGCCATCTCTGATACCTGGCATGCACTACAACGGCGCTTGACAGCTACTCATTGTACTCTGCTCAATTAATTTCTCATATTAGGACTTAAAAAGTTTATTGCAGGTTCTGTTAAGAGGTCATTATATGTGATGAGCATTTAATTTTATTATTGAAAATAACAATTCTCATCTATGTTACCACATGGGCGGAGTCGCGGGCAACAGCTTGTTTATTCTATATAAACTTTCGCTCGCAACTTCCGTTGCATAGAAAAGTAGACTATTTTACTCTCCACCCATTCAACTCAGTTATGAAAAATATAAAGTCGATTGGATGCTTCGTTAAGGCGAAGGAAAACAAACGAACACACATTTTTTCCCACTCATAATATTAGTATAAATATTGTACTATTACAATTGCTTTGAAATTAAATTGTATTTATTCAAAAATATGAGTAAATTTTTACTTTAGTTCCTCTTGCTAAAGATCGAGAACGCCTGAATAGGTTTAGCTAACTTTAGTCTTGAAACATTTTTAATAGTCCAGAGAAGGTTTATATTAGGAGGCTTCGCTGAAATATTATAAACATTCACAGTTGCTGTCTAACTGGCACCGGCAAAATCGCGCCTAAGCGCTATTCCGCTCCTATTCGCTACGAGACCACGATTTTAACTTTTGTACGATTGTGAGCTTGAACTCATTGAGTTAAGTTTTATTTTTTAATACATTTGAATTTGATGTAAGTTGTTTTATGTGTATAGTCTTTGTGCCTTTATTTTGTTCATCTTTGAACCAATCTGCGCATCTTATTAATATTTTATCGAAGTTAGGAGGGGAGTAATACCACAGAATAAATAAAATTAACACGAAGTTGTACAAGGTATCGAGTAAGTTAATAAAACTCACTTATTCTTCGAGTACCTGTATCATATTTTATGTAGGCTCTGAATGATCGGCGATGATGGATGATCATCGAGACAATTATCGTGCAAGCATCCAACAATCGTTCGTAAAACTTTTTAAACGAGTTTTTTAAGCGATCGTAGACGATAATTGGCGAGCAGAGCCGAATATCCCCGAACTATCGAAATCGCGTGTCTCCGTCTGTACCTAATTAGCGATTATGAAGCTTTTGTGTGTATTCAGGTGTGGCCGAACTAGGGGACCATCCATAAAGTATGTAAGTAAGGGGAGGAAGGGGGTTGAAGTGTAAGAATGGTGTAACGGGGGATATGGAAAGTCATTAGTTTGATGTAATGACGAAATTTGAAATATTGGAGTGGTTTCAATTTTCAGATGTTATATTAAAAATTTGTGACATCATAATAAGGAGTGAGGGGTATCAGAAATGTGACAACCTGTGATAAGGGGGGGAGGGGTAAAAAAATCGTGAAATTACTATATATATAATCGCGATGTACTTTATGGATGGTCCTTTAGGTAAGATATAATATTTTGTGTCGTTCATTTGACCGTGCTCTGGGCTGTGGTTTTTCATTTTAAATGAAACCTTTACAGTACGGTCACTGTTATTTTGCCTCGGTAACGACGAGAACGGCTCTTATGTTGTCGTCATAAAGGTGCTGTTAGAAGCTGTACAATCACGAACGCTACACGTCTGGCCGGTGAATAGTTAAACAGAGCCGTGAAACTGGTTAGTTATTATTATCGTTACAGTGTTAGCTTTGTCTTTATACATAACTGTATGATTACTAAGCTCTAGTCACTAAACTAAACTAAACGAAAGCGGCAGCTATCAGAGTGCTGAGTGTAAGTTTTTTTTTCACACTATACCGTGAACGAGTTTCGCGTTTACTAAGATTTTATATAAGATTTACATACATGTAACCGTCAGCATCGCTAGGTGGCGCTGTAAATATCCCGTGTAAAATATTGGTAAACGTAAAACTCAACACTCTGACCCTTATATAGAGTTTACTGTAAAAGTAACGCTAAAAGCAAAAAAAATGTTTTGTAAAAACAAACGTGCTAGTGACATGAGATTGGCCAAACCCACGGCTAGTGATCGCAAGAAAAAAAAATTTAAACAAAATGCCACTTTATGAACTAGGTTGGTTTTCTTTTTAAATAAAATTAAGGGGCAATCGACCAAACGGTTTACCTGATGGAAAGCAACTACCGCCGCCCATAGACACTCGCAACATCAGGTTTGCAGGTGCGTTACCGGCCTTTAAACAACTGCTTTCCTCTAAACTACTGCTGTTGGACCGAATTAAGTTATTTTTTATTAGGACGGTATCCCAGAAGGTTTACACTCACAGACGGCAACATCTGCCTGATTTTCTAATATACTAATAAAAACCGGTCAAGTGCGAGTTGGACTAGTGCACGAAGGTTTACGTACCAGTACAGAGCAAAAATTAGGAAAACGCATTTATGAGAGTTTTTTATGTTATGAATTTATAAAAAAAAATGTAAAAAAAAATTGATGACAAAGTTTGAAATTTATAATAAACACACACGAGCCTCTTCGTACTTACTACAGCCTGGAGAAAGACAGACTGACAGACGTTCGAAGAAGGGTCCCGTTTTTACCCTTTGGGTACGGAACCCTAAAAAAGTCACTAACTACACAAACAAAATAGCTAAGAAACAATGTTTAATTATTTGCAACAATTGCGAGAATCTAGGTAAGGACCGTGAATGGCGCACGATTTCGGCGTTCCCGTACAATGGAATGTTCTCGACTAGCTAGTAGGTATTCTAGTTAGAGATAACTCTCAAATAGGTCAAGAAAATAAAGGATACTCGTATTGAAAGTATAATTGGGGAAATCGAAAGAGAGCCTCTTAACGGACCTGCGTTATTCGGTCGGTATACGTCAATTCCATGTTAGTCGTGATCTGTCGGCAGGGTTGAAATAACCGACCAACTTACTTGGATTCTCAACTTCTCTGATTGTACAAAAACACTATAGACAAAAGGCTGTTTCATTACATTTACAGGAGTGATTTAGTGTACACTTTTATAACTATAATCAGCATTTATCCGCGATTTCGTCCGCGTTGATTTAACGTTTTTCTGCGTTTGTCTTGAAATTTTTAACGATTTTTTTTGTTATGAACCTTATGGAGCCCAACACGCTTCCAACGAATTTAAAACCGTGGAAGTCGATTCGTGCGTTCTGGAGTTATATGGTCAGTAAAATTTTCCTGATTTTTTTTTAATGCAAACCTCACGGACCCCGAGACCTTTCCAACGAATGCAGAACCGTGGAAATCGGTTAGTGCGTTCTGGAGGGAAAACCCGACCCACAATTTATGCCGCTCCCAGTCGCTCCGAGACCGTGATTTTAACATTTGTACGATTGTGAGCTTCAACTCACTAAGTAAGGTTTTGTTTTTCAATACACTTGATTTTGTTTTAAGTTGTTTTGTGTCAGATAGTCTTGGTGCCATTATTTTATTCCATTTTTAAGGTTTCTGATCGAAGCCATTCTTCACTCACAGATTCTTAAGTTTCCAAACACACTGGACAAAAATACCTATCCGAACTTCCATGACCGGTTTTATGTCCCAGCGTATTTGGCTGATATGACACACGATAAGAGCCGAAATTATGGAAATGAATTTCAAGTGTTGCTATATTTAAGTGTCTTAAATCTTACGCCGGTAGTATTTTACTAGTATTAGACACCGTAGACTTTCTAAAATGTTTTTTTTTTACTTCAAAATGTTTATTTTATTTATTTATATGAAGGATAGCCCTGTTAACAATAAGCATTTTTTATTAAGAGGAAAACAAATGCGCAATTTTTATGCGCGGCTACACCAAAACTACACAAGTTTCTTCCAATGCAGGTTTAATTAAGACATACGTATATATGTATCTAGGTAGTGAATCAGACTACAGCTACATAAGGAAAGGAACAAAAATGTTCCACGTAATGTTCTCTGCGTAATGTTTCATATTCAGCATTGTATACTAAAAACTTCCGTTCGGCGTAAAGTAAAAAGCGAAAAGCACAATTCTTTTGTGATTTCAGATACCAGACCGCAACAGTTTGAAAATGTTAAAACAAATCTGCGTTTTCTTTTTTTTTTTGTACATTAAAAATTAAAAAGCCTGCGGTTTCAAGAGCAACAGCTACAAAAACTCAAACGCTCTTAAAACAACTTTAATCTCTAAACACAAAACATCGTCGCTTTAAAACGTTTTAGTCGACACTAGAAAAATATTGTTACCTTACATTTTCAAAAGGAGAAGAAGAAGTTTTGGCGGAGTATGAAAAAGTTATTCGGGTTTTAATGCGTTATAATGGTACAATTTCAACCATTAAATAATTGTTATCTTGTACAAGTGTGGGCAAGTGATAAAACTACAAGAAATGTACTATTTTATATATACCTCCCAAACTCGACTAGAAATTTTAGTGAAGCGTCTACCAAATCTCGTCTTTACTAAATCGACTGACTTGATGCTTTGACCGACGTTTTACCTTGACTTTGACCAGACTTTAGACTCGACGATATTATGAAACGTTGTTAAAAATATTATTAAAATAAAGAAATTGATTTCCCGCCTTCGCTTGACACTGGCCATGGTTAAATAGCCGTAACGCCATATAAAGAAGATAAAAGTAAAAGAATGAGGGGAGTTTTGGTGGGGATTTTAGAGAGCGACGTTGTGTGTTTTGTATTTTTTTGTTAAGTTTCGGTTATTTCGGTGTTTAATGTGCGATAATGGTAGAATATCGAATATTAAACATTCGTTGTCATGCACAAGTGTGGGCAAGTGACTACAACTTCAAGAAATGTGCTATTTTGTTTTCCACTCCAAAACTCCATCCGAAGTCTTGGTTAGGCTTCTACCGTTTTACTAAACCGACTGACTTGACGCCGACTGTATTGACGTTTTATCTTGACTAAACTAGACTTGACGAAATGTATGTAACGTTGCTAAAAATTATTGGAACAAGAAAATAGTTTTCCCGCCTTTACTTGACACTGGCCATGGTTATAGCCAAAGCGCTATATAAATAAATAAAAAAGAATGAGGATGGCATTGACATTAACTTTTTTAATTATTAACGACCAGGTAGGAGCTAGTTAATAAAACAATTAAGGCGAAGCGCAACCTAATCCTGTACTCAGCATCTCTCATTACGCTTGAATATTTAATTCCTGGGGGGCCGACTACAATATACTAGAATTATGTTAAAATAAATATCTTCAGGTGGGGAAAAACGTCCCTCGCAGCTGACAGATTAAAAACGACGTGCCTTTTAAAGTCGGCGCTCGAAAATAGACCCTATTATCAAAGCGCAAGCTTCATAATGGGTCGCGTCGCGAGCAGCTAATTAATCTATGAAAGCTTTTCGTCGGAGGGCCTTTAAAGTCTTTATTTGACTGTGTTCTTATCTTTTGTATCGAACATCTCGCTGTTCTCGAGTTGAAGACTTATTTCGTTCAAAAAATGGCCCGCTCACCGATTTCCAGAAGGCGTTTTGTCGAAGGCTAAGTGGTAATACTTTCAACAAATCGTAGATCTTACAATTGCAGCAAGAAAAGGCAATTCAAGCAATTCTGAGGTCAGTTTTACAAGGTTCTCGTTAAGTTTACATTATTTAAAAAAAGAATGTTTTGCTCAATGTAAAGGCAAATGAAAATGCGATGGTAACTTTTAATGAAGCGGTATATTTTTTTTTACCCAAAGAGTACCTTTGTACGTCATGAAATGCTGTCGGACGCGGCTAAAGTACTTGTAATATGGTCGCGTTATTTTGATCAAGGCGAAGCTTATACCGCGTTCTTTCTTAAGAGGATTGTGTACCAAGCGGTTTTCATACAACGGGACATAACGTTTTCCACCCTCTAAACCCTCAGTTAGAGCAATGATTTTGTAGTGTGTTGTAGAAATGCCTCAGAACTAGGCTTCTATGTTTTTGTTTTTTAAATTTATTGTAGATTTGCAAATATTCTGTTATTGTTTTGCAAATAGTCTGAGGCATTTTCACAACATACTACAAAATCATTACTCTAGTTGAGGCGTTTAGAGGGTGGAAAACGTTATGGAAACCGTTTGGTACAATCCTCTTAACTACTAAACTATATTATTAAAAACACTATAGTGTATACAAAACAACGTTTAATAGATAATTTTGATTTAATATTAGCAATAGTACAGCTAAGTCCACTTCAACATTTAAATTACAAATGTTAAATTAAGAACTAAGAAGAGCCTTTTACCAGGCAAGCGGCGTTTGAGTGGCTCTCAACTTAGATTGTTTTCCTATCGTATTTTTACATTTACCGAATAAATCACTGACTGTTTTATATACTTAATTGATTGTATTGTTGATTCTTGGTGGAAATTCATTTTCAACATTAATGAAACTCACTTTTTATTAATAGTGCAAGTAAAAAGTGAATTTTGTTAATGTTGAATTACTTCCTTTTCAAACTGTGGAATACCAACGCATTTTCTTAGCTACAAAATAGACAGGAATCAGAGTCAGTTTTGCCATACCCTAGTCCAGAACCAGCAAGCATCACCTGGGTTGGAACGGGAATTTAAACTCTGTCAAAATTTAATTGTCGAGGTCGAGAATAATTAAACATCTGAAAACGAATGGATTAGGAATTCAAAGAGTTTCTCCAAGCTTCAGTTTTTAATTTGTACACCTACAGGGCATTATCATCCTTACTCCTTGTTCTTATCCTTACTATAGATAGGATACAGTAGTAACTCGATTATCCGGATATCACTTATGCGGATTCGCGAGTTTTACACATCAATTTTTTTATAAAATTGGTCTGTAGTCTGGAAGCTGCCTAAAAGTCGTATTTTTGCGAACATGAACATGTCGAACGAAACTTTCGTCACCCGGTACAATACATACTCGTAATATTGTAAACAAATTATTCGTACACACGTATATCTTAATTATTTCTTAATAAACATTGTTTTTCGTTGACCTGTCTTGGTTTTTTATCAAACATCTTACACTATGTACTTTAATTCGCTCAAAAGAGAATTTTCTTCATCACTTTAGATTATCCGGATTTTCAAGGGTTTTACTAAAGCTACCTAGCAGCTTCAAGATAAGTTTTGAAATTAACCAATTGACGAGATCTTTCTGACGAGTCAGCATGTATTATTTTACAGATTTTTGGAGGGTGTAAAAGTGAATGGATGGATGTTAAGAGTTTTGAGACTATCGTGCAATGTTTTCGTATAATTCCACTACTCGATATGATTGTATTATTATTGTAAAGTAGCAGCGTTAAAAGGGAAAATACTATTTTAGTGTATTTTTTTAAACGGGCTTTGGCCCACCACACATTCCCACCACTGTATCTCCTGTGTCGCCAGGATTGACAGCGGAAACGGATCCAACCACGAAAACCCTTTGATGTGATCTCAGGGAGCCCGAGGGACGTGCTAATGCTGTCTTGGGACCCGCAACGAAATTAATCAGAAGAAGATAGGAGGAAATACCAGATTTTCCCTCCCCGTACAAAGCGTGAGGAAAAATCTATCTAATATTTTAGTCTATGAGAAAGCCGTCGTTGTGTCGTTGGAGCGCAGTTTCCCAGTGAACTCTGTTTAGTGTATTCTGGACACAAACACACCCTTAAATATAATCACTGGCTTTGGTTACTGCCCTGATGATGATGATTGCAAACTAAAACAATAAGAGGATATCTAAATGATGGGATTATACAACTTGACCTAACTGCCGGAGATGGTACGCCGGAACTGATGCCGGTGACCTTAGGGTTGACGTAATCAGCACGGTTATATCACAGGTTATATAGAAAGTTTTTTGACATTAAGTTTGCTTCATTGCTTGCTGTGTGCACCTACGTTACACCCATAGTTTGAGCACAACCGCTGTAACGTGCCTAGGGACGAGGCCGGCGGCGTTGACGGCCAACTGACAGAGTAGCACGGCTGGTAGCCATGGTAACCCTACCCAGCCGCGCCGCGCTCGTACCCAAAGCGCCGTATAGCTCTCGTGGTCAAGCTATAGCGAATAGGGAGACGAAGATATTCAAATTCCCTAACAGTATGAACCAATCCTAAATGTTTGTATGTAAAGCGAACAGATTTTGATGTTCACAAAAGTGAACTAAACTATGAACGATAAATAATGTCTCCCTGTGACCCCCCGACCCCCTGTGACCCCCCCCGACCCCCTGTGACCCCATGTGACCCCCAGCCGTGACCCAGATATATGACACCTTAGGTACCCTATACATTAACAGAGAGAACTTACAGTTAGAAACAGTTGTTAAATGGAAACGCTTTTTGGAAGAAAATATTTCTTTACATGCATAGTAATCGTGTCTTTATAACAAAACTAGCTTAATTTCTAAACTAGTAAACTAAGGGCATGTTTCACCGCTTACTGATAAAGCTCGGCTGTCCACAACTTTTTTGACAGATTCACCATACAACATCTGTCAAATACAGTTGTGGATAGACTATCTGTAACCGGTGAAACAGGCCCTAAGTAAACTAGTTGACAAGCCAGTATCAGCTAGGCAATTGGCAGTTTTAAAGCGAACTAGCTCGCTCACCTAGCCTGAAAAGTCGAGCCTCGCGTATCCCCGGCAAAATATATTTTAGAGACCCATATCAATCAATGATTAATATAAATTCAATGTTCCTGGGTCGTGGATGTGTATTTAATATGTATATCACATAATAAAAATCTTAAATATGTGTATAGTATAAAAGTATTAAATATATTTCCATTGTCTGGTACCTGTAACACAAGT